>JACCIX010001198.1:0-160480 GCA_025506515.1 Flaveria trinervia | reverse complement strand
TTCTTTGGCTGCCTTCATCAAGACTTTAATCCCTTTTGAGCTTCTCAGGAGTAGCTTCGATCACCTCAATGCTTCAATACAGCATTTGGTGCTCGACCTTCACTTGTAAACAAATAAAGCATTTATACCCGTACTCTACCATATCACGCTTCATACCCGGCAACTAGTAATCTTTACTCGGGTCTCGGTACATCTAATAGTTGGGATGTTAGTGTACCCACATCCTTTACATCAGCCAAGTAGGCAACACGTCCACGCCTCGTGCACTTTCCCACTACCGCCATCGAAATCACTTTCGAAATAGGGTGACTCGATCACTTGAACCATCACCGTGATCCATCAGGCACTGTCAACCGTATCATCTCTTGCGGCACACAGTGTTTACTTTGTAGTTCGCCAAACAATCCGCTCCTAGGACCACATCGAAGGGCGTATCAATATCCTTACTACTAATAGGAAATCTTAGACAGAAAGCAGCAGGAATAAAACTTTTACTAATGCCAAAATCGAATAACATCAAGGCTAAAGGTTGATTTACTATAAACGTACTGACACAACATCGGGGTCCGCCCTAGCCTCTCCTGCATCATCGTGTCGGCACTGTGTTCTACCTTTGTCCTTCTCCTCCGGTCCTCTTTGCTCAAGAACCTTCCGCCCTTGGCTTCTTACAGTCCCTGCTTATGTGGCCAATTTCTCTAAAGTATAAGATCTCATAGTCCCAATTCTCTAGCCACATGTTGAGGCCCCACCACTTGAAGCAAGGGTTTGGTCCTCTTTTGCATTCTCCCGAATCCTCCATCCCGCATTTACCACATCGATACGACCCCGCACCAAGTGTGACCACACGGCGGTCATCCCTCGTGTGTGCTTATTATTCGTCTGGACACACCCGTCCAGTTCGCTTCCCCCTCCAGTTCCGCTCTCCATCACCTTTCTTGTTATTTTCAGCCACAACACTATAGTTCTTTCATCATACAACCTTCCTGCCAAATCAACCGCCGACCTAAATGTGCTCAGTCGGGCAACGATCATGTGCCTATAGATATACGCCGGCAAGCCTGAATATACCTTTGATCTTTTGCGAAAGAGGTGTCACCTCATCCGGCACCAGTCGTGCCATTTCATTGAATTTGGTGGTGTACCGTTGATACATCATTGTTCCCGCCTCCAGCTGCAGGAACACCCACTCAAACTATCCATCTCATGGTGAGGACAGAACTCCTCAATCACCAGCTTTTCAACTGTGACCATCTCATCCTTCCGATAGCCCACTACCCTTAACTTGTACTACGTTGTCCCACTAGCATAAAGCCGAGTCCATAAAAGAATGGGCAGTAAACTTTACATTCTGGTTCTCCGGCACCCGCTGATATTTTAAACAACTTCCATTTCCCTCACCATTGGTGAGCAGCAGCATTTTTATTACCATCAAAAGTGGGGGCTTGCATCGTGTGAAACGCCCCATATTTACAGCCTCGTGCCACCTCCGGCGCAGGCTTCCTCTTCTTCTTTCTCTTCATCATCGGAGAAAATGGTTTCAGTCTCGGGCCATCTCCTTCGACCTGAAGGTCTACCCCTTTCCTGTCTCTCCCCATCTCTAACAGCCTTTATCACTTCACTCACCACAAACGATAGGATCATCTGCATGGCCTGATGCACTTCCTCTGCAACCGCCTCTCTCGTCGAGGCTCTGAGTTTGGCACTCTCATCACCGCCCTCCGGATGAGGGGTCTCGGGTTCTTCATGAACCCTTTCTCCACTCTAGACCCTTCCTCTTATGACCCGTGGTTCAGCAACACATCCACCACCGCCTCCACCTCGAGAAGCTTTCGAAGATCTACCACCAGCCATCCCCGCACCCACTGAAAGATTCAAACACCAACACCGTCATGCAAGGGAACAACTCAGTTTATGTCAAGTATAGTAAGTCCCTAATTACAGTGGCCAGTTGTGATTAGCCACTTATTTTACTCTTCATACCCCAAGCATTACCTATCCTGACTACAACAATATCTAAATCTAACAGCAACACATAAATCACATAACATGGCACGTAATATCGGTTAACATTAAAGAAAATACCAAATGGCATGCAGCTACTCAGATTGGCATCCTTTCCCTTTCCGTCCCATTCTCAGTTTAACTTAATGTTTATTTTGAAAATTTACGCATTTCACTTAAAGTTTGGCTCTGATACCAACTTGTAATGCACTGGTTCCTGAGACAGTTACAGTTGGTCATTCATCGCACATAAATCATATATTTCATCCTCTTTCATAAAAATGTTGCAGCGGAACCATTAAAATAACATTCACTACAAGAAAAATGACTATTAGGTACTAAAATATTAAGGACTGATTTATCAGTCTTGTATACATACTATCAGAGACTAAATTATGAGTCACTAAGTATATTTGGGACTGAATTTTCTGGGACTCATGCTAGCGAGTAATATTCAGTCCCTAAAACTTGGAGAACTTATTAAAGACTAAACTTTAGTCATTAATATATATACACAATTACATTTTTCATAGGAAAATTTTATGGTACTATATTTCAATCCCAAAAAGTTAACGTAAATGATGTTATTATATGAATAACTAATAATCAGTCTCTAATAAACACATCAATATTAGGTGACTGAAAATAAGTTTTTAATATTCTACATCCCCACAAAAGCTGGGACGGAAATTTACTCTCAAATGATATTTGCATAAGAAAATAATTAAGGACTGATTTATAGTCCCTAATTATTTGATAAAATTATATCATTTAATAAAGGTATAAACATTGAGAATTAGTCTTAAACGTATTGTAATTTTATCTATGAAATTTTAAAAATGGTATAGAAGACTGAAAATCAGTCTCTAAAATTAAATTACATCAATATAAAAAGATAATAAACTAACAAAAGACTATCTATGATATGTGTAACCTGCTATTAGTTATCGAAACAAAGAAATTCAATATACATTGTTCGAGATCAATAGTTTATTCAACCAATATATGCATGAAAATAAATTTAACATGATATTCCCAAGTCAATTCCAACAAAATAACACAAAAATACATTCAAAGTTAAACAAATACAAAAAACACTAGTTAGCATCCAAATCAACTTGTAACAAAATCATATCAACAATCTCTTTATGCCCAAGGAACACAAGCCTGTATAACAACTTCCTTTGCATTTCAGCTTTATCACATATCTGAAAACAAATTATAACCGGGTTAGCCTTTATACAATCAAAAAAATCGTTTTAAATTCCATGTATAAGAGGTCGTGTTCCTATCAACTTGTCAATTACTTATGAATATACTTGTAAAACGAGCGGGTCGGGTCGGGCGGAGTGCCACATTAGGACGAGTTCATGTCATTACATGTCGAATTAAAAAACATATTATGATGGGTCTAGTCAAGTCGGGTCGCGTAGATTATATAAATAGTATTAAAATAAGTTCATACTTTAACAAATATACAAAATATCATCAAATTAGAAAAATACGTAACATGTCCAAGCCATTGATTCAAATTCAAATCAATCTAGCTGCTATACGGGTCAAATTTGGCAAAGTTTTATTAATTACTACCTTCGTTGCCTTCATGATTACCTGCCAACATTACATCCATAGTTAATGTTTGAATAATGTAAAACAATTATATTGATGCATGTATGTTAGAAGGAATAAGACTAGTATTTGAGAAATTTAAATAATGAAAACTCTTACAAAAATTCATGACTCAACAAAACAAATCATCATGGTTTGAGTCAACATATTCATTACCTTTTGGTACTTGTCGGTCTGAATCATCCAAATTTGTCTTTGAACCAAAATCTTCCATACTATAATGAGAATCATCAATCTCGTCATCAGTAAAACCCATATGATGTCATCAAAACTTTCAACATCAATATTTTCAACAATATCTTCCACAATATCTTCACGAAGAAGGTTGAAATCTTCTAAAAAATCTTCTGCATTCTTGTCTTCAGGAATATCCCACAAGTGCCTATGTGTAATTCTTTCAATGACTTTCCATTCTGAATTTGGCTTAATTGGATCATTTATATAAAACACTTGTTTGGCTGGTTAGCAAAATGAAAGGATCTTCATAATAAGCATTTCAGGACGTGTCTATGCTTATTAAATGTGGTTCAAATATGACGTGTTTTCTATGACAAACCATGTGCATTTAAATAAAATAACATGATAATATATATGAAGGACAATTCAATCACTTCGTCAAGATATCCATAATAATCATCTTCGACATCATTATGAATGCCAGAGACCGTCACTCCATAATTTTGTGTTTGTCTGCAATAATCTCTTGACTTAACTAAAAATTTAACTCCATTCACTATATATCCCTTGTGATACGAAACTCGATTATGAGGAAGAGAAGATAATGCATTCAACTCGTCATTAATTTGACATGAATTTAACGTATACGTTTCTCGAATTTGTTGTCAATTTTAAACATAGAATCATGTTATTTAGAGACAAATGAAGTCTCATAAATTAAAATATATTAGGTTGTGATCGTTACCCGTTTCGCAAATCAATCCGGGAACGTAGATCGTTGCATCTTAGAAAAATCTGATGATTCAGGATGTTGACTTTGTAAAAATTGTAAGTGCTCTCTGCCATGTTTAGGTAAACTATAAATTCATGCACATGTCATATTATATAAAATTCACAAACAATGATATAAAAAGACTTACTCTATGTACGGTTGAATCTCTTGACAACTGTTAAATATAAACCATATCGCTTTCTTCATATGACTACTAGGAAGGATACGAACTTCTTTCTTCCCAATACCTCGGCCACTCAATCTGAAAATATCCAACACATTGCTTCGAGCATCAATAGAAGTTTTATCATTATTCAGTCACGTTTGTCCAACTTTGATTCAAAGCCTCGTAAATAGTGAGAACAAAATGTTATAGCTTCTTCAACAAATAACATTCGGCTATTGAGCCTTCAGGTTTAGCTTTGTTTCAAACATATTTCTTTAAATGACCAAGGTATCTTTCGATGGGGTACATCCACCTTGATTGCATCGGCTCTCCCAAATTGCCTCTTGAGGAAAATGCACACACAAATGCACCATAATTGTAAAAAATGCCGGAGGGAATATTCGTTCAAGCTTGCACAAAATCTTACTATCTCTTTGCAATGATTTCAACTTCGTCACCTCTAATGTGACCTCAGTAAGTTTCTTGAAAACTGAGACAACTCGACTAATGCAACACGGATTTGTTTGGTCAAAAACGGACAAAGTGCAATAGGATTATGCGCTGTATTAAGACATGACAATCATGTTATTTAAGCCCATATACCTTTCCTTGCTCAACAATCACATTTTTAGCTAAATTTCCTGCATACCCATCTAGAAAACGCACAGACTTAAGTAAATTACAAAATTGTTTTCTCTTGTCTCGGGTAAAACATACAATGCTTGTGGCCTAACCCAATGGTAATTCTTCCTCACCAAGTGAAGCTCCTTACGTATATTCATATCTTCCAAATCTAGTCGAGCTTTGTCCATGTCTTTTGTCTTTCCTTCTATGTTTAACAAGGTTCCTAACCACGTTCCCACACGCATTCTTTTCAACATGCATCACGTCAATATTATGACGAATTAATGGGAAAAATGGTTCTATTCGGTCGGTAATATGCAGCACAGAAAAAAGGCATTAAAACATGATGAAAATGAGTTCATATGGTAGTAAAATTTCTTTGTAAATAGCCTAAAAATAATTCACTTATCAAAATGGGTCAATATGGGCAAAATGGCTTCAACTAACTAATAGGCTACTATTGATTTTGTTGACTGAAATATGAGTATCATTTTTTGAGATGTCTCATCCGGTCTTCGTATTGCTTTTCTCGAGATCCAAGCATTATCTGAAAATATAGTTCATCATTAAATACTTCTACTCTTGATTTGCTATATATTTTGTTTTGTTGACTAAAATAGGAGTATCATATTTAGACTATTATCATATTGCTTATTCTTACTGTTAAGATTGATACCCTAATAAATAAAAATTTTACTATTAAGTTGAATGTTTAATCACAAATCTCTGTTCTCCTAATTAAGTTTTTAATATGCTTAATAATTTTTAACTAAGACTATTAGTTTTTGTGTAGTACAATGTGGATACGTACAATGTGGATACTGATGATCGTAATGATGGTTAGTGCCATTACAAGAAAAAGATCTAAAGAATAAGATTCAGGTCAACTTCGAATTCAGTCAACCGTCGATGGGAATTCATCTAAGATAGTACAACAACTCATGCGTAGACGCAATCGTCGTTTGTCCAACACTAAAGGTAATGGTAATTTCTATTTTCTGAATTTGTTATAACTGATAATTATCTTTGTTTATAGTAAATATTAATAATAATATTTCAAAAATACAGCTGGTACAATCAAACCTATTTCCTATCCAGCTAACTTTTCTATTTATACAATGTTAAATTCTATATTTCAATGTTTTACACTATTAGACATTGTTTATTCCTTTTTTATTATATTTCCTGCAGATGCAAATCATCATGTAGATGCAAATCAACATGTAGATGCAAATCGACATGTAGATGCAAATAGACATGTAGATGCAAATCAACATGTAGATGCGAAACAATTCCCGGTCAATCCACCAAAAAGGCATGGTCCAAGTCTTAATCGTAGTGCTACAAAGACTTTGGAGAAGTTACCTAAGGGTTCTAAAATTGATTTAACAATGGATAAGAGGGCAAAGAAATTTGTTGGCAATTCAGCTACTCAGTCGCAACTGAGTGTGGAATCATAATGCGTAGTATATGTCCAATGAACTTTCATAAATGGGAGTCCATGCCGTTGATGTTAAAAATCAGATATATGATATGTCCAATGAACTTTCATAAATGGGAGTCCATGCCCGTTGATGTTAAAAATCAGATATATGAAAGGTTACAAGTAAGTTGTAAATATTTTATACTTTTATTTATTGAGAAGTTATTAACATGTTGTATTCTTATTGTTATATGGTATACATTCTTTTCTTTTAGATATGATTTGCGCTAAATTATTTTTATGTCTTTCTCCTTATATTTTCATGTGTATTGTTAACATAGATATTCAATGTAGGCAACATTCAAGTTATTGAGATCAGATATAGTTTTTATGGCGTATGTGGACGATCACCTACATCGTCAATGGAGACGCAGTAGAGGTGTGTTGAGTGCATACTAGAAAGGGAAAGGGGGAAGAACCAATCCTCATTTAGCAAGATCCAAAATGAATTCTGATTGTTAGAGCCTAGAAGACTAGAATCATTTATGTGATTATTGGGAGTTGGAATCAACTCAGGTAACATTGTCAATTTTCATGAAAAAATTACTTAGTTTATAAGATTAAAATAATTTTCTCATTTTAGTATGTTCTTACTACATCATTAATTATGATGTTTTGTTGATTAATCAACCATGTATTTTATTAACTTTTTCTTTTAGTTTTGTTTTTTTTGTGTCTAACATGTGCTTTGCTTTCTATAGAAATATAGCACTCAAATGCAAGTCAATAGTCAAAAACAAAAAATTGCAAGCAGAAGAGGCTCTCGATCGATAGTAAATCACGTATTCACATGGTAAGTCTTGAATATTTAAAGTTTTAAATGATTTATCTGATTAAATAAAGTAGTTTTAGCACACTAGACCATATTTGAAATGTGCACATAGTTCTAATTGACCTTCAAGACCGAATAAGTAACGACGTTCATAGTTCTTTTAATTGTAATTTTTTCTACGCAACTTAACCTCTATTTTATGCTTTTAATATTATATTTATCAATCTTTATTTGATGTTGTTTATTTTAATTATCATACACAAATAGTGAGACTCAAACACAACCTACCCTTCTGAAGTGTATCACAAGTTGCATTTTAATGCTACAAAACAAGGATGGCTAAATGATGACGCACGCATTAACATGTAAGTATAACTCCCTAAGATTATGTCAACTTGATTATACTTTCAAAAATTAAATTCTTTTTTAATTTTTATTTTGTTAGGAAAATATTATTCGTCATAAAGAGGACGCAGTGGCGAAGTTAGTTTTAGAAGGTACAACTATAACGACTACCATGCACCAAAAGGAGGCAATTGAAAGCGTGTGTGTCAAGGACAAAACAATAAAATCAGCGTGGATGGTAGGCGTTGGACTAGTGTTTAGAAAAAAAGATTTGTGGATGACAACTGAAGCTCAATCCTCTCGACAAGCTTCAAGCGAGGCTGAAACTTTTCGAAATCAAGTTGCTTCACTTGGAGAAGAATTGAAACAAAGCAAAGAAAAGTACAAAAAATTGTCAATGTTATGAGCTCGAAGTTTCCAGATTTTGAGGTCGTAGTATCTGCAGCTGCAAGTAGTGGAGCAACTCGTTCCGAGGAGCAACTCAATGGTGATGTTCGTGATAGTGATAGTTTGATCTAGTATTGGTTGTTTACTATTTTGAAGTTTAAAATTAATCAACCGAGTATTATTATTTAGTTATATGTTTCATTGTTTACTCTTTTAAAGTTTACTTGTTATGATATTTTTTGTTAAATTTGTTGAGAACTAAATGATAGTGTATTGGAGATTGTGAGTCCTAAAAAGTAATTCAATTATGGACTGTAAACACTTATTGTGGACTAATTAATATGGTATCCAAAAATATCATTTAGTCTTAAACAAAGAGACGGAAGAAATTTTAATATCGAAGACTAATATTTAGTCATCAAATTTATATATTTAGTATTGATTTTAAAGACTGATATTCTGACTTTAAGGTCATATATTTAAGTGTGAAAAATTATTTATAAGACACTGATTACCAGTTTGTAATAAACATATTTAGGACTGAAAAAGTAATCAAAACATTCTGATTTCCAGTCTCTAATACGTATGTTTGACACTAAATAATGTGATATCTAAGATTAATTTTCTGTCCTACAATACCGTATTAAATACTGAAATGAGTCTTTATCAAGGACTAGTTATTAGTCTCAAGAAATCCATATACGACATTGAAATAATTCTTAAAAAGTATAGATTTTTTGTTGCTAAAATACATATTCAAGACTAAAACACATAGCACCTAAGCTTATTTTTTAGTCTCTTAAAAAGATAACAGAGACCGAGTGGTATGTTATCATGAACTAATTCTCAGTCTCTACAATGTATAATTCTAGACTAAATTATCATGGAATCTGAATCTAGCTAAACAAATCTGGAATGAAATCAACAAGGTTGTGAAGTCATATTTAGTCTTAAAAAGCCCATCACCAAAGACTGATATTTAGTCACACATAAAAAGGTATTCGTGACTGAAATTACATGGTATAGGAGAATAGATAAGGACTGAAACGATTTGTATACGAGACTGAATGTTAGTCCCTATTGGTGGCACACAATTAAGACTGAAATTTAGTTACTAATAAGAGCATCTAGGACTAGGTATTTAAAACGGAATGGGGACTAGCAAAATCAGTCCTTGATATCCATTAGAGACTGATTTGGAAGTATCAAAGACTAATTTTTTAGTCTCAAATACCACTCTTTTTTGTAGTGATTTTCATTTCATCAATATGTTTTTGCAAAATAATACAACCGTTCATTACATAATATCATTTTACATTTCGTTACAAAAGCATTAAAAACAATGGATGTCATCCCAAAAGAACTGAGTAGTTGTCCCGTGCCATCCTCATCAACATACCTGCCAACTCGAAACACCTCAAAGTCAGTGTTGCCGAGTGAGTTCTAGTTTTAAAATAAAACATACTTTACTTCCTTTATAAAACCATTCGTTACTTTCGTACGCGATCACACAACATACATACAGATAAAATAATTATTATCTTCCATTACATTCGTTACATTCTTCCGTTCATTAGTCATCCCACGTTACATTATCATTTGCTTCATTCATTCATAACAACCTTTCTTCTGTGCGTTCATTTCATACATACCGCACTTTTTGCACAAATCGCACCTTCGCATCATCATACCCAAAGTAAATATCGCATAAATCGCACACATGAGGTAGCCAAAATCACACACTACATAGCACCCAGTAAATACCACATCGCACGTATGAGAGTAGTTACCAAAACTGAACTCCCTACTGTGTCTATAGTCCCTCATGATATCTATCATACATATCGCATAAATCGCACCAATGGAGTGGTCACTAAGATCGACTCCCCCTGTGTGTGTGATAACTCTTAGGGTTTAGCCAGAATCGCACACTATCTCATGGCATAGCCAAAATCGTACACTACATATTCCACATGAGGTAGCCAAAATCGCACGCTACATAGCACACAGTAAATATCACATCGCACGTGTCAGAGCAGTTACCAAAACTGGACTCCCAACTGCGTCTATGTCCCCTTATGAGTTAGCCAAGATCGCATACTATAGATACACACATAGTTAATCTAACAACTCTCAATGAGTGGTGAACCTCCTTTCTTCCTCTTGCAAGCCATCCTTACTCTCATCATTCGTTCATGCTTACATTCATTCATTACGTTCCTCTTTTCATTATCTCCACTTTTCGTTACATAATACTTTCATTTCATTCATTAACGTTCAATGCAAAACGACGGGAAGACAATCATTCATAAAAAGAATACGGAACATAACAACATACAACATCAATCACACAAGGCAACATCGCACACCCATAACATACATCATGCATAACATACAACATCACAATCACACGACAACAAACATCACATGAATCACGCGCATTAAACATATAACCATAAAAATTTGCACGTCCTCATGCATCACACCATCATCATCATTAGCTTATCATCATACATCATCTTAAATCATCCATGCCCATCACATCCTTTACAACCCTAAGGGTCCGAGCCTACATCCACACTTTCCTAAAAGTGAGACAATACTATGGTCCTTCAGGCGTATGGACCATATTCGATCACATACTCTTCCATGCATATGAGAACATTCAGGCGAATGGACCTCTAGTCGCATAGCCTCCAATCGCATACTTCCCATGCGGATGAACCACAATCGCATGACATCCGGGTGTATGGACCTCAGTCGCATGACCTTCATGCGAATGGCCCTCAGTCGCACACCTTTCATGTGTATGAACCCAATCCCATGACTCATTGGTGTATGGACTCCAATTGCATGACCTTCCTCTGCATTCCTTTAGTCGCATGACCTTCATCCGCATTTCCTTCACTCGGATAGCCCTCATGCGTATGACCCTCAGTCGCACTACTTACATGCGAATGAACCTCAGTCCCACACCTTTCGTGCGTATGGACCCAGTCGCACCTCATTCGGACGCATGGACCTCCATTCGGTCGCCTAGCCCTAGCTCATGCAGAATGTAGTTCACCCCGAACCGCAGCTGCTAACTTCCACTCCCAAGCTCTTCCAAACAACTATTAAGCTCAAATCAACGATTCTAAACTTTAAGGAAGCATATCAAGACATCATTCAAGCATAACCAAGCTCGAAATCAAGCCCCTAATGAATCATACACATACACATAGATACATAAATGGATTACACCCACAAACCCGAAATTTATTTTCAGATGTGTTCCAGCCCCAAAATCATTCAAAAGCATGTAAAAGGGGTCCTAGAGCTCACATAAACGATCCCGTCGAGTAGAGCTTCGATTTCAAACGGTACACTTTGATTTTCATGCTCGAATCCACCCGAACCAAGCTTTTCTCCTCTTTTCTCCCTTCTCTTCTCCCTTGGCTGAGTTTTGCAAGAATGGGGAGGGTGTGGGCAGCCCTCCACTTTTATGCCCCCACTCATCCAAGTTTCTTCCCGTTTTGGCAAGTTTGGTCGCTCGACTTTGGACTTTATTTCTTTTCTTCTTTCGTCGGCTTCGAAGAAAATTTCCGGGTGTTACAATATGTGTTCTCTTGTTATATACTAGATAGGCCTTTTGAGAAGATGGGTAACCAACAAAGTAACACTCGTCAGAACATCACCAAACTTTATCTTTGTGATTGAGTATTCATAAGAGTGCAAGAACAACCAAATGGCTGAAAGAAGTCAATTAAAGGTTTCTTTTTATGAAAAAGTTCATAAGGAGTCTTCATTTTGTCATTGACAATCAACACTCGTTTTAGAACATATGAAGCACAATTTACTGCTTCAGCCCAAAAAATAATGGGTAACGAAGATTCTATCAGCATTGTACGGGCGGCTTCAATGAGAGTGCGATTCTTTCGTTCAGCTACGCCATTCTGTTGAGGTGTTCTAGCAGCACTAAATTGTCTCACAATTCCCTTTTGATCACAAAATGAATCAAGAATCTGATTTTTAAGTTTGGTGTCGTTGTCACTTCTCAGGGCCAGAACCGTTCTCTTGCTAATTGTTGCAATTGAAAGTATTAACTTTTGCAATTCTTCAGCAACCTCTCCCTTGTGAGCAAGAAATCTCACCCATGAATACCTTGAAATGTCATATGTAACAAAATGAAAAAAAGATTTTTTAGCAATAGATTTAACGCTGATTGGGCCACACAAATCAGTAGGAATCAACTCGAGAGGACAGGTTATGCTATTTTCAAGTTTGGTCTTATGCGGTTTTTTATGTTGTTTGCCCTTGGCACACACCATACACTTTTCATTTACAGAGAAATCTTTTGGAGGAAGTCCTCTAATAAGGTTGTTTTTGACTAATTTGTTTATTATTTTAAAATTAATGTCACCCAATCGACGATGCCATAACAAAGACACAAAGGTTGATGCTTTTGAAAGAAGACAGGTTGCAGTAGAATTTGACTCCCTCGAGTTCATATCAAGAAGATATGTGTCATGTTTTCTTGGAGCACGCATAAGAATCAAGTCATCTGGAATATCAATCTCTGATATTAAAAATAGACATTCATCATATTAAAGAAGACTCGAATGTCTTTATCACAAATTTGAGAAACACTCAAGAGATTAAACGCCAGTTCACGGACATAATTGACTTTTTCCAATGTTAAAGAACCACTAGAATTTTCTCCTTGACCAATCATTTTTCCACCCTTTTTGTCACTAGCAAAAGCAACATATCCTCTATTTATAATACGATAATTGGTCAGTAAGTCTTTCAATCCCGTCATATGTCTACAGCATCCACTATCTACATGCCATACATTGTTTGCAATCTTAGTGGATGACTCCTGAAATTAAATAAAGAGCAGATTAACTAGGAGAAATAGGAACCCAAGATTGAACAACTTTAACTTTGGAAGAAGCAGATTTTTTGCAAAAGAAATTATTAACCAATTTTGTTAATTTATTTCCAAAATAGTTCCTCTTGACCATGAAGCAATGTAGGACAATTCTTGACAAGATGATCCTCTTGACCACATCAGGAACAGTGTGGTTTGCGTCAAGGTCTGCGATGTGATGAGATAGGAAAATGATCAATGGGAATTTCATCATCACATTCAGATACACTAGAATCAATGTCACTAAATGTCTCATACATGCCACAAGGTCGAAGATTATATGAACAAAGTTATTATTTACAGTAATTAGGAATGATTATCTGAAGAACGAGTATAACTAGTTCCACTAGTGCTAGCTATAGACGAAGAAACAATTCTTTCATTTGATGAAGAAATTTAATGGAGTAAAGGTGGAATTGGGTAAGAGAAGAATTTATCAAAACATTAGTTTTAATTTTCTCGTTAGGCTTTATAGAAAGATCAGTTGCCCCATCATCATCAGAACAAAAGACATCACCACAGTGTATAGAATTTAAAGATGAAATAGAAACATCATGAGAAAATGATGCGACAGAGTCGGTTATAGAAGAACTAGAAACAAATACAGAATTTAAACTATACTTATGATCTAAAATAGACTGCTAACAATCAGGGTACTAATACTAGTGCATCCAAGCACACTAGTTGGTCCATAGTCGTAGTCTTCACGAATGTGCTTAGAATTAACACCCTCTAAACCTGCAGACATACTGTCAGATGTGTTTTTGATTAATCATTAGAAGGATGAGGAAGTGGCATAGAAGAATAACAGTATGTACTAGGCGAAGGATAAACCTTTACATTTTCATAACCCAGTCCCGTTTTAATCATAGCTCCCCGTTGAGATTTACATAGATCATCATGTTTTATTCCTCATATGGTCGATTTGTCTAACACTGACTGAAGTTTGCTTGTTTCAAATTCAGCAAGGGCAACTCTTTCAGTGAAAGTGTTATCTCAATGTTTCTTTCCAAAACGATTCGTTTTAAATGATCATTTTCTTTTAAAGCATAATTTATTTTAACAAAATATTTTGATTCATTTATTTTGAGTTCGTCATTGATTCATTTTAAGTCCTTTTCATTATCAATTAATAACCGATTAGCTTTATAAACCCCAAATGATCTTATTTTACAAGCAGATGAACACATATCTTGAATTACCTCATATGGAAGTCCTATCACCACCTTTTCAGCTACTAAGCCTTTTCACATTGGCATACCGGAGTACTTGACTTGCTTTCACCAACGGTGACATTATCATCATTATAATCCTTTCTTTGCCCAGTGCATGAACTTCCTTCATGCTTTAGACTTTCAAATCTACTTGCCCTCATTCTAACATCTTTCTCTTTAAAAAACTATCTTCCTTTCCTTTCCGTTTAAAAACTCAGCAATTATACTTGTTTCCTCAAGCTCTACACTCCAATCAAAGTTAGAAATCAATGTTGTCTCCTTTTTGTGATTCATATCTTCCTTCTCCCTCCCAATTGTTAATCTTGGAACTCCTAAATTGTTGTAATCGGTGACAATTGGTGATGGACATTCACATTTGAAATTTCTAAATTGTTTATAGTTGAAACAACTCAGCTTTGACCTATCAAATCGTAGTTTTGAATTAGATGTTTGTCCGCTGAAGTTCTTTTGTCCAGTGCGCTCTATAAATCTTCGAGCTTCTAAGAGTCAATATTGCCATTTGCCACAGGATGTCAGTTTCCTCAAGATCATTTGGATCTACCTGATACATGTCTTCCATTGTCATTCCTTTTCCTTTCATTCCCTGCCACAAGAGCTTTATAACTTTGAACAAACATTCCAAAAAGAGCCATTGTTTTTGATGGAACAGAAGTTTCAACATTTTCCTTAGAATTAATCTGATATCTTCTAGTAGTAACATTTTCAGCTGAAAATTGCTTGTATTAACTCCTCCTTGAATTGAATTCTGTATTTGAGAGTTTGTAGCGGATGATAATAAAGCAGCATTTTGAGTAAAACCAGATGTAGGGATCATGGTTTGGTTAAATTCCCGCCTCTTCGTGTCCAAGACAAAGGATTTAAGCTTATTGATAATATCCATCAGCTTGTAATCTATGAACCCTCTCTCTTGCTTTAACATTCTCACCTGAAGACTCCATTGAGTTGGGAGAGAGTGTAGAAGCGTGTTAACTTGTTCACTGTTCGAGAGCTTTTTATCGTATTTCTTTAGGTGCTTGAAACTGTGAAGAAGCGACTAGTGAGATCTATCAGACTCTCATTCTTGTATTCAACAAAGGAATTAAATTCCTTCTTAGCCTGAATGCTCTTATCCTATACTAAATCATCGTTACCATCATAGAACTCACATAGAGCATCGTAAAGAGATTTAGCATTTTTATGCTCTGTAAAACAATTGTAGATGTTTGGTTCCAGGCACAAAGTTAAAGCACCAAAAGCCTTTTGGTCACGATCGATCAACTTCAGATCCTTTTCAGTGAAAGAAGATGGGTCCTTATTTTGAGAGACAACATCACCAACAGTGATAGTTGGTATGTGAGGACCAAAAATAATTTATTCCCATTGGTTGTGATGAGTGTAGAAGAAGAAAGCTTCGAGACATCTCTTCCAATCTTCAAAATTGTCTCCGTTAATGAGTCTCGGAGGCCTATTGGGAGCAACACTTTCAAGATCGACAAGGGTGAGTGATGTTAACTTTGACATTCTAATTTTGGTGGGATTGATGTAGTTTTGGCAAGAAAAGAGAAAATTTTGCTGACAATTTCGCAGAAAAAGCTAATTTCACATACAATTTCACAGTAAAAACTAATTTCGCTGACACTTTCGCAGAAGAGGCTAATTTCACTGACAATTTCGGCAGCAGTTTCGCTAGCCGTCACAACAGCTTAGTTTTGCTGATAAGTTCGCACGAAACAAGCTTGAACTTTCATTCAAAATCACTCTCGGCAGCAATTTCGCTTGTTAAACCTTCACAAGCACTGATGAACATTTGTTCAAAAGGACTAGTTTCGCAGAACAACTAGTAAACATTTCCAATAGTGATAACACCCATAGTTTCGCTGGAAGATGATCGTAGTTTCACTAGAAGAAAAATAGTTTCACTAGAAGAATAATAGTTTCACTAGAAGAACAATAGTTTCGCTCGTCGAACCTTAAACCCTTTTTCAACCCAAAATCAATTTGAAATCATCAAAAACTCAATGAATTTGAGATCTGATGATTAGAAAGGCTTTCACAACCGAAAACAAGCTAAACTCAATCAATTTCCATATCAAAACACCCCATAATGAACTGAATATTGATTGAAACTAGATATTGAACAAAAACCACCAAAAACTCAAAAATCATGAGCACTAAGGCTCTCATATGATATTGTTGGTCCATTGATCGTATAACAGTGCAAATGAGATGAAGAATAGTTAAATATCCAACAAATAAAATAAACAACATGAACAAAGAAGATTGAACACAATAATAACCTATTCACAATAAGACAATGAACATCAATAATCAATAACATAAAGCACAATGATAATTCTCTATAATAACTGCTTTGAAATGGTAACTTGCAACAATGATAATCGATTAGGGTTTCGCAAGCTTTCCTAACAATGAAAAGATCAAATCTATATATAGCACTCTTAGTTTGGCAGACAGTTTTGCTGTGAGCAAAACTGTTGTGCCGAACTATAGTTTCGCCCGGCAGAAACAGTAGTTCCGCCAAGCTAACTAATCGGCTGACTGTGAGCGAAACTATACTTTCGCTCATAGTTTCGCTGGACTGCAAAACTACATAAAACTAAATACATACAATAGAAAACTAACAAAAGACCTATTACAAACAAAAGTAAATAATCTAAACAAAGGTGAGTCCAACCTATACATGATCTTCATATCTCCCCCACTACATCTAGAGGTAGTTATTCCAAGTCTTGTTGGCAAATGTTGGAAAGGTAATGAGCTTCCCAGGTAAGCTTGATAACTTGAACTGAAAGCCGCAAAAGCTGCTTGTTGTTCTTTAGAGTCTATTATGACAGTGATGTACTCTGTTTGATTGTTGTTTGATGAAGGCTTTGCTCATGATGTATCTCTTGATCATCGGTTCTTCCTTTCTCTTTTCTTGACTTACTTTGAGAAGATTTCTTAGGAGGCTTTGATGCATAGAAACTTACTTCCTCTTCATCTTCACTCAATGTACAAGAGCTATCAGTATCATTGTTGAAAATAAAGGCACTTGGAGCACTTTTTGTTTCTTTAAGGTGATGTGGTGAAACATGAGTTCTCACACTCTTATTTCTTGATTTCTCATCCATTCAAGAGCCTCAACTTTAGCAACGAGTGCATCTAAACCAGTTGCTTTGAGGTCCATGGTGTTCTTGAACATGGATACAGTTTGTTTCGAACTTTCTGGAAAAGTATGGAGCATCTTTTTGTTTAATTCCTCATTTGTGTATTCCAACTCCAAGATATTCATCTTTGTAACAAGTTGTATAAATTTATGGAGTTGCTGAGGAATTGATTCACCCTCAATATGATGAATATTTCATATTATGCACAAAGGGTGTCTTTCCTAATGCTTGGGATTTCATCACTCCCTTCACAGAGTGTATGAAGAATCTTCCACAAAGAATTCGCTGTTTTGTAATTCTCACACCTGATTAATATTCTTGAGGTCAAGGCATACTAAGCAAGATGTATGCCTTAATATCAACTTGATTTTCAAGGATTTAAAGTCTGCTTTTGATTTTCCAGGATTTCTTTAGGTGATAGATCTTTTGTAGTATTGGTTGATTATTGTCACTATAATCTGGCCCAAGAGTGGGTGGAATATAAGGACCTTCAGTTATTGAAACCGATAAGTCAAAATCTATAAAATTAACATGATTCCTGAACTTGATTTTCCAAGATTTAAAGTCTGCTTTTGTTTCTAACTTTGGAGGTTGGTATGATGATCCACCAAAGTTACTCATGATTAGTTAAGATCTAAGATTTTAACTAATGAATTTGTTCAATTAATATGAACAATTTATGAATGTAGATCAATA
The DNA here is from genome assembly GCA_025506515.1 of Flaveria trinervia. NCBI lineage: Eukaryota > Viridiplantae > Streptophyta > Magnoliopsida > Asterales > Asteraceae > Flaveria > Flaveria trinervia. The sequence continues at coordinate 142,135 of JACCIX010001198.1, read as the reverse complement.
ACCATGATCTGCTATTCAATTTATTTGAATATTGATCCAAGTTAATCAAGCCAAACTAACAGTACTTGCTCAACGACAATTTACTGATTTATTAAATCACACAAAAACAATTTGCTCAAAACCAATAGATCTGATCAGTATGAAAACTAACATATCTACTGAATCCGTCAAACAATTAAACACAATTAACGCTCATAGATCAATCGATCTAAATCAATGAGCACTTGGCTCTGATACCACCTTTGAATCCAGGGATCGTATTCATGAATTATCAATGTTATTTGGACGTCGTCAAGTTAACGTTTGCGTAATCAACATTAACTTTGTTTAATTGTAATAATTAAGTATCAACAATAATGATTTATAATTAAGATGAACATAATGAATATAACACATTTAATAATCAAAGAAAGATTAATTCAAATATATTTCATTAAAACATGTTAATGGTTACAGATGAATAAACATGAATGAATAATATTGATTTGATATGAATGTATTGATGATGTGACGCTTACTAGGGTTTGTGTTTGTGTGATTTGTTGTGATGTTTTGTTTGTCAGGTTGATGCTTAGGTGTTTTCTATTCTAGCCGTCTACTTGATGTGAAACCTAGAATCCGTATATATGGCACGTTTGTTTCTAATAAGGAAACACTGGATCACTTGGGATTCGCACAGCTGTCGTGTTGACTTTTTGACTTATAACACTTGTATTATTAAATAAAAGTGTTTTGACTCCGCAGGACTATTGTCTTCCATAGATGTTAGTTCTTCCACAGGAGGCTTGTTTCTTCTCATTGTACTTTGTTCTTCCGAAGGTACGTTGTTCTGACATCAGTGTTTGTTGTTCATCTACAAGAGATCTTCGGATAATTGATTTTGTGAGAAACATCCTACGGAAGAACAAAGATGTTATCTGTAGATGTTTCTTACACTTAGTCAATTTCTGAAATTGACTAAGTTAATGATGGTACCTGCAATCATACACATGTCAGTACAAAAGGGTTAACCTATATATAGTGCATAATAAGGAATTAAAATTGTTCAGTACCAATTTTAATTAAAGTTCTAAGTCTATACAAAATGATGTAGACCTATAATTCCTAGATCTAGTATACAGTGATATTGGATAGAAGGAGTTGGGGAGTATTAAGGAGATTGAGGCTACGACTAAAAAGCTTGAAAAGATCAAGGCCAAAGCATCAAAAGATCGGAAAAAGCCGTATGCTGACAAGAAGCGTATACTGATTGAATTCAAGGTGGGTGATAAGGTTGTCTGGATCATGTACGTACGGAGTACTAACCAATTATGAGTGAAACCGAATCATATAATGTGAATCCTCTTTGATTGGCGATCCAATTAGTGAGAATGCAAACCCGATCGATCTAACGATTAAAGAAACGTTAAGATTGAGTAGAAAATGATCAGATACAAACTATGAAGTTGGAATATGCGTTCTGGATGCTCTGGATGGCTAGGTTTTGAGTGTATACGATATATGTGTAAAAATTTTTGTTTTTCCATGAATTAAGTGGTATTTATAGGTTTGTAGTCTTCATTCGTGCGACTGAACCATTAGCATGGTTCAGTCGTGCGACTGACCCATGCGACTGATTCATACACACGAATCATGTTTCAATCGTACAACTGGTCCAATCTTCTGGTCCAGTCGTGCGACTGTTTCATTCGCATGATGTATTCTGCGTATGGTCCATAAGTATGGTCCATTATCTTGAATATCATACAACACTTCAAACCTATATAATAAGCTCATATATATGAATTAAAGATACATTAACATGAAAGCACAATTCATATATCATTACATCGTTTCATTACACATATGTAAGCCATGACAAACTTTTACATTAGCACATAAAATAGGGACATATTAACAACGAACTCCCCTTTGGACCTAATTACTCTATTGTCTGACAACCTTCATATGTTCTTCAAACTTCTTCTACTTTTCCTCTCTTATGACTCATGCTTGCATTTCAAACACAATGCAGAGCCGTATCACATTTTGGAATTGGAGGGCTTGTACAATATCCGTGTGTCATAGAATAGTGGCCACTTGTATAGAGTGTAAACATCTTCAGCTGATAAGTTGTAAGCCACATTGGGTCAAATAGCCTGATAGTTTCCATTTTGCCCTCTTTGTTCAGAACTATGACCGCTTCACCCTCCTCGCGTCGTAATACCACCATTTGAAATGTCGAGTATAGTCCAGAGGCATTTTCTGTAAGGGAATCTTTGACATCGTGCATGGGGACTCCACTTCATCACTACTTTAGGCTTCCTAGATGTAGGGTCCACATCAGATCTACGGATGTACCTCTTTGGTTGATGAGGTCTGAAGTTTACCTACCTGGTGTGGTATTCTTTCTTCAACGCATCTTCAAACCACCCTAACATCTTCCTTGGATTAGCATATAACAGATCTAATCATGCCAGTCGGTTGAGCTCAAAACCAGGAATAGTCTTCAGATCATGTGGATATCTGAAGTACTCAATCCCCTTCTCTCTATTTATAGCATATATGTTTAAGTATTCAAAATAGGCCCACGCAATGATTTTGCGAGACACCTTCTCATGTTTCTTGACTTTGTAGAGTTTGGTGTAGGCATTTTGCTTTGTAGTGGTGCGCTGGGCTCTTATTCAGCAAAACAAGCTGCCCATTCAGCCTTCTTGATATCAACATTTGCATCTGAGGCTTGGGATTGGCTTTCATACTTTTCCTTTTCCTTCTCCATTACATCCAGCTTCTCAAATGTAGCACTGCCAAAAGTATCACCCAAGTTGGTTATCATATTTCCCTCGCGGTCAGTGTACGTATAAGCAGGTTATTTTGAACAACTCGGGGGTGGTGAGAAATGCGACCGACTCACCCCTCCTTTTATACTGTCTTAATGTTCAATCGTACAATTAGACCCATACGCCTGCTCCAGTCATGCGACTGAGCCCATACTCATGCTTCAATCGTGCGACTAGGGTTCACTCGTGCGACTGGGGTTCAATGGTGCGACTAGCTCATACAGCCTCATCCATTCGTGCGATTGGTTCATTCTGGTGATCCAATCGCATGGATTGCTCCTTGCTTATAATCCAATCATGCGACTGGTCCATACTTATGGTTCAATCGTACGACTGGCTCATACTTATGGTTCAATGGTGTGATTGGTCCATACTTAGGATCCAATCGTGCGATTCGCCCATACTTATGAGCTTGAGCCCTTTACACTTTCAAACCCATAAAAAATGTTAACATTTGATAAATATTATGACCTTCTAACAACATTGATCACCTCAGACGTGATCCTTTTTAATTGAAAATTTGTTTGATCACCTCAGATGTGATCCTTTTAATTCAAAACCTGTTTGGTCACCTCAGACGTGACCACTTTTAGTGAGTGATTCATATATTGATCCAGGTGTATAGTCCGACTTTTACCTAACTAATGACTAAAAATTAAATAAAACCACTTGAAATTAAAACAAAAACAGATATGTTTTTATATAATTTTTTTTTATTTAAGATGGATTGAAATCTTTAGAAGAGCGTGTAACCATTTTATCTTCCTGGACAACACAACTTTAAGTTAATTTGATCATTTCGGGAGAGATCATTATGGAATCATACAGATTTATCAAATCATTTGGGACACTTTAACAAAACATTTCGTTGCTCGATTCTTGTTTTGACCGAGAGTCAACTACAAGTTTAGGAAATCATACTAGAGCTATAAGATGCACACACTGATTTGACTATCAAGAGCTGCAGCCATGATGATTGTCAGTATGATTGTCCTCTTAATCCATACCATATCTTTAACACAAATTGGTGATACATTAGGTTTGATTATTTCAACAAGTATTTGTGGATCCCACACTTATATGGTAATCAACATTCCTTGGGAGATTTTTTGAGCGGTCTACGGGTATTTGACAAGAAGAAACTATTCTAAGATATTTCAAAGAGATGCCAAGCCTCAAGTCAGTGCCACCGCACAGTAGAGAGGAGCAAACAACAATAAATTCTAGAATATTTAGGTTATGCTTATCCTTAGGTCAATGCCACCGCACAACAGAGAGGCACACAACCTATCTTCTTGTTAGATCATGTAACTTTCTTTTTGCACATAATGCACCAACAACATAACTTATGAGCTTGATTGCTTTTAGCATATTTTACATGTGCTTTGCTCATATTTGTGGTCATCCGCACATATTTGTCGTGTTTATGGGAAATGTATATTGAGTACTTTCTATATGCTTGATTCTTCCTATTGTTTTGTTTGAATACCCAACTCTCCTCAAAATTCATCATCAATCAATGCATAGGATTTGGATTTTGAGATTTTTTACTTCTTTATTGTGCTCATCATCTTCTCTTCTTGCTTCTTTTAGTATGTCATCCTTGAATTTTGTTTTAACATTCCAACAGCTACAAGAAATCTCTTCCTCTTGGCTTATTGGATAGTTTGAGATGATTAAGCTCTGGAGATCATATATCAGCATGAGGAGCAGTAATACAGATTCAAGGAAATGATAGTATTCAACTCTTCCAAATACCCTCTTGATCAAAGCACAATCCTACTCTGGATCAAATTTCCAGGCCATGATCTTGTTTTCCCCCGCAGAATTAGGAGTTGTAATATGATCAAGCAATTGGATTTAAGATGATTTTTTTTAAGTAATCTCTCTCACAGTGGTGCCTAATGGCCATACTTTTCCTGGGTTAAGAGCTCTTGGATCTTTGCTTAGATTTTCTTTCCCTTTGTGCTGATCTTTAGGTTCAAGAGTTATAAGATCAACAGGGAGTTTGCTTTGTTGCTCATATGATGGATTTGGAGCTTCTGTTCTGAATCTTACTCTAATGTCAAGTTCAATAGTCATGACATATCCATCATCCTTCTCAGCTCACCAACTATTCTTCATTTAAGCTCATGTGCCTTGTAGTAGTGACCATGTAGCCAACACATCATATTGTACTTGCTATGCTTTGCTGTATCATAGTGGCCTAGATCTTTCTTTATTTTCTGAATGGCTTGAAAAGTTGTGAAAGCTTTGTAGTCATAATTTTGGAATCATGAATCTGGCAAGCTCAAACTCTTTCAGCGCATCCCTAATTTCATTCACGTTCAGCTTTTCCACCAAGTCATATGGGAATCCATAATGATCAAGGTCTAAACATTAAAGATTCTGGCCTTTCTTCAGTATGTCTTTAGTGGTCAGTAGGTCATCAGCCTTTTCATCTTTTGATGTTTGGCAGGTTCATCCTTTGTGATCTCATTCCATTCAGCATCACTTACTGTTTCAACAGGAGACATAGGCTTTGAGGATGAAGATTCAACAGATTTTGACCTTTTGGGTGAATCATGTATTTCAATCACTTCCTTCTACACAAAACCCAAGTACTTCCTTTTTCTTATGTATTGTATGATTTGTTTTGTGGTCTAAGAAGATTCTTTTGTTTGATTTGATACAGGAGCAACATTTGATTCCAGCACACGGATTTTCATTTTTAGCTCCTCAAGCTCTTCTTCTTTCCTCTTCAACAAAGTGGTTTGAGCAGAGAGAGAGTTGGTTACTTGATCAATTTTCAGCATTATCTTCTCATTTTCATTCCTCTTAAACTACACTGATTCTTTGAGCTCAGATTCTTATTGAAGAAGAGCATCAATCACTTCATTGTTGCATTGTTAATCTTCTCTTAATCTTTTAATTCTTGCTTATTGTTGCATCAGCTCATCATCCTTTTCTTTTATCATCCCTTTCAGCTCTTGAATTCTATGCTTTCTATAGTGTGACTTGACAAAAAGCTTGTTGTATTCAGCAATGAGATAACTTTTGCTCAATCGAATATCATTATCACGAAGATCATTTCATTGTAAGAAATTACATCAACATAGTTGGCTTCATCTTCTTCTTTCTGATCTTGAGCAACAATTCCATCATCATTCATATCTTCAGGTGCTACACTAGCTGAGCTTGAACTAGAATCAACTGCTTGCTTTGCTTGTTCTTGATATTGTTGTTGTTGTTGATGTACAATGAATGGAGAAACTAGTTTAGTATTGTTTAAATGGACAACGGATTCAGTCTTGGATAGTGACAATGAACAGTACTGGCTTGTGATGCTAAGACTGTATCCCCTATGTAAATTCTCTCAGTGGATTGCTTTTCAATAGTTGGAGAATGATTTGATGAAAGAGGGTGAATAAGAGAGATCGACTAAGTGTTTTGGCTGGCTAGAGATTGTGATTAGGGTGTATGAGGTTGATTTGGTGATATTGGGTCGATTGGAGAGATCGGTTGAGTGTTTTTGCTGGCAAGTGATTGTGATTGGGGTGTATGAGGTTTATTTGGTGATAGAGGGTGGATTAGAGAGATTGGTTGAGTGTTTTAGATGGCTGGTGATTGTGATTAGGGTGTTTGAGGTGTTGGTAAATGGGTGATTAAGGAGATGAAGATGAAGCTTGGACAGAATTACTGGATGAACTCTCTTGAACTTCTTTCCATATTAATTCTGCATGAGCAAACATGGGCATGTCTCCTCCTTCGTACTTCCCACTAATCATGTTCAAAACAGATCTCCCTAGGTGTGCTTGAACAAACACATCGCCATTTATAGCAATACTAGGAAGATCAGCATTGATGATCAGTTGTAGAAACCTTGGAAACAAGAACATTTTGTCGACCCTTCGCACTCTTATGTGATCACATATACAATTGTAGATGTACTTCGAGTAGTTGTATGTTCTTCCTTGAAAGATACTAATGATCTCCGAAGAAATGTGCCTTGAAAATCTATCAAGTCCATATTTCCTTTAGAGATGCACTTAAGATAAGTGTGACAAAGAAATCTATATGGCTTGCACAGTGTTCCTTTCTTGATCTCCCCCTTTTCGAAGTCACCATCATATCCGATTAGATTGAATACTCTCTCTATAAATTTATTTCCAAACACATCAGGGTGACAAGCTTCTAGATCTCCTAACTCTAGAACCCTCCTTATTGTCTGCTCATTCATCCTCAGGCTTTGATTCTTCACTTCCGTCAAGACAAAATCTCCGTCTTCTTCTATTCGTGCGGAGTTCTAGAAGTCAGTAATGTCCGATTGATGTTTTATCTGCTCCGCCGACAAGGCATAAAACAGCCTAGATCTTCTTGTATAGCATAAAATGTCTTGACCTCCTTCTAAAACAGGATCGTCAGGCTTTAAGAAAGCACACACATTGTGCTCTCTTGTAAATCGATTAACCATTTGCTCATAAGAATATTATGTAAGAATCAACATGATTGACATGAGAATGCAAACAGTTGTGAGGATAACCAAGAATCAAATAGTTCATTATTGATCATTCTAACATGTTTTACCTTAAACACAATGATGAGAGATCAGGAGTATGTTTTAGTTTGATGTTTTGATTTAGTGATTTTGAATATTTTTGAAAAAGGGAAAAATGATTATTGAGTGCATTTTTATAGGTCTGAAAAAGTTCTCTAAAAAGTGAATAATGAATATTGAAGTCAAAGAACATCATTTATACTCTCTCAACACATTAGTTTCATTAATTTAATAATGTGGGACCCGTTTATCCAATTTAACTTATCCGCAGTTTTTAGTTCATCCGAAGATCGTATATCATCTACGGGCGACTTAAAAACTTCTGCTGATGAAGTACAAATTTTTCATAGGTTACCAATCTATGAAAACAAATTATACTTGAGTCTTGTCTCATCCGTAGTTTACCAATGTACGGATGGACACATTTAATTAACTTTTCACACTGTAGCTTGTGCTGATGTTAAATTCATTGTAGCTTCTGCTAATGCTGAATGCACTACAGCTTCGCTGATGCTAATGCACTATATTTTATTGTATGGTCATAGTCAACTGCTTAGAATCATTTATTGCTATTGGTCCTTGTTGACTTTGTATTCATGACAAATGTTCACAAGAAAACTTCATGTTTCCAAAAGCCAAGGTAGTGCTCAGGTTCCAATCCTTCATATTGACAATTCATTTGACAATTTATTGTAAACTTATTTTCATGATTCTACTCCCCCTAAATTTGTGATTAATGATGAATGAACACATTTATCATAATTTCTAAGAAGAATATCATGAAAGACACGTGTCTGTCCCAACATAAAGAAATTAACTGAACAAAATTAAAATGAGAGTTATGTTTAAGCATTTATATACATAGAAAGGGATCATACAATAATACTACGCATCTTCCTGAGGATTTAATTTATTGAAATGATACGTGATCTTAGTTCTGATTGCAAGTATGTTAGTCCACTTAAATCCATGCAACAGTATTTTATCAACAAGGCATGTTGTTTATCATGTTTTCATGTTTATTAGAGAGTAACTGTTATGGGCTTCATATTCAATTCACTTAGAGCCTTTCTGAATTAAGTCATCACTTTTTCACACTTAGAAACTATGTACTTTAAGTTATAAGTTCTATCTTGAGATGCATTGAACATCTCATTAATGCATTGTTGAAAAAGCTCTAGAATTAATATATAGTTGAACACAGAGGATTCTTTTGAGAGCTTAGATATGATCATCATCAGGTCACCAGGTCTTTACTCATGTAAAATAGAGGTGCCTTTAACCTAGGTCTTTGTTTAAAAAAACAGAAGGATGATGAGGATTACGATCTTTTCAACAGTTGGTTACAAATGTACACAATGGTGAATGCACCTAGGTCTTTGTTTACACAAAACAGAGTGAGTAAGAATTGCAAAGATAGATATTATAAAGTGTTGGCACATTGTGTGCTTAGATTAGTGATTTGGTAACATCTGAATAAGACTCACTTTCGGTATATGTTGTTAAAAGGGAAAAGGGGATTGAGTACTTCAGATATGCACATGATCTGAAGACTCTTCCTGGTTTTGAGCTGAACAGATTAGCATGTTTAGACCTTTTGTGTGCCAACCCGAGGAAGATATCAGGATGGTTTAGAAGTCGTTGAAGAAAGAATACCACCAGATGGGTCAACTTTAGGCCTCAACAACCTAAGTGGTTCAATCATAAGACTGAATTTGATCCTATATCTTGAAGACCTAAGGTGGTGTTGAATTGGTGTCCCCCACATACGATGTCTAAGATTCCTTTACGAAAGATGCCTCACGACTTACAACACTTCAAATGGTGGTATTATGACTGCAGGACGGGGAAGCAGTCATAGTTTTGAATAGAGAAGGAAAGATTGTGACTATTAGGGTATTTGACCAATGTGGCTTACTAACTTGTCTGCTGAAGACGTCTACACTGTATACAAGTGGCCACTGTCTATGACATGCAAGATATTATTTACAAGTCTACAATTCCACATGTTATACGACTCTGCTTTGCATTTGAGATACACACGAGAGTCACCAGAGAAGAGAAGAGAGTACAAGAAATTTCAAGAGCATGTGAAGAATGTTAGAAAATAGGATAAAATAGGTCTAAAGGGTAGTTTGTTGATACATCATGTACCAAGTTTATGGTCTTAGTTGTAATAGTCTTTCATTTGTTACATATATGTAATGTGAGATATGCTTCTTTATGTTTATTTGTCTTTGAATATTTATATTATAATTGTATTTGGTATAATTCATATGTATGAACATCTTATATAGGTTTGAGGTTGTTGTACATGAGTCAATAATCATTGAGAAATGTGTTCAACTTAGTCGGGTGGTTATTCATGCTAATGGACAATACTTAAGGACCATAGGCACTAATGAATCATACTTATGGACCAATGGCATGACTAAACCAGGAGACTGGAGAGTCATACGACTGAGACATAAGGTTGATTCAATCGCACGACTGAACCTTCAGTTGTCCCTATGAATCAACTGCATGAGTCGGTAGCATGAGTGAACCATGCTAATGGTTCACTCGTACGAATGAAAACTAAAAACCTATAAATACCACATAATTCGTGGAAAAACTGGAGACTTCGAATATTCACATACCCTAGCCGTCCAGAGCACCCTAAGCAGCCAATCCAACTTTATAATTGGTTCCTGATCAATTTCTAATCAATTCTTAATGTTTGTTTCATCATTAGATTGATCAGGTTGTTGTTCTCACTGATTGGATCGCCAATAAAATAGGATTCCGCACTATTTGATATGGTCTCATGCAGAATCCTTTAGTAATCCATACGAAAACGGTCCTAACAGAAGGCCCAGTGATTGAACTTGAGAGCCCTGTCATACCTACAACTGGTTCAGAAATCCATTCCCTTGATAAGACACCTACAAGTGAAGGTGTATCTCAACTCTCTCTGGTCAGAGCATTGATGCTACTCCAAGTAATGAAGGCCTAAGCTCGCTTCACCCTGAGTCACAAAGGTCTATGAGTGACAAAGGAAAAAGGGAAATGACTCCTGCAAAGATTGAGGAGGAGGGGAGAGAGAGGAAAAGGAAGCTAAGGGGGAAAGTTCCTCTGTTGGTCCTGCTAGCTTCATAGAAGCTGCAATTATGGCAGCTCCCAAACCAAACACTCAGAATGATGAGTTGAGCGCAGTCAGGATTGCTTATTTACAGACCAGGAACTATGATATTGTTAATTTCATCTCCCTCCCCTTAGAGGAATTAAATGAACTCGCTGACATGGAAATGTCAAGACAAAGGAAGGAGGTAGAGGATGCAACATTTCTTCATCAAGTTAAGGAAGAAAAGAGATAAAATGGCTCTACAACATGTTCTTACCCTTCACCAGCTCAAGAAAGTCCTGAACAAGAGGCTGTGGCTCCATAACAACCTCAAGTAGACAATAAAACTCATAGCATCAATGCGATCAACTACTTGAGTTCTACAGGCCTATATCAGGCACATGCATTTCTTCCCTTGTCCTTTGAGTACATAGGGTTTGAGTATCTTAGCAGCTTGAACTTGAAGTACTCAAAGAAAGAAAGACAACAAATAGAAAGATAAGAAAGATACTGCATAGGAAAGAGCCACTATCCAAAAGAGCATGAAGAAGTTTGCTAATAGGCAGAGAATGATGAGCTTCTTGAAGCTGTATGGATTCTCTAGAAGCAGAAGATCAAAACAGGAGAACTTGTTGACTTACACTCCCCACCAAGTCAGGTCCTTGAAGAAATGGAGGTTAAGGTTGAACCTTTTGAGACAACACAACCTGGACCTCATGCTAAGTCTTAGCAAGATTCATATTCTAATCAAGAGTAGGGTTTTGTTCCCTCTCAATCTAAACCTGTGATAGAGGAAAACCAACTGAGCAGAAAAAGATGATCAAGCAAGGTGCTGTAGGCCAATCTTCTTAGTTAAAAAGTTCAAAGAGGACGAAAAGGATGGCTTCTAAACCCAAGTCTAAGAAGATGAAGAAAGAGGTATCCATATCCAAATCTCAATATGAGTCAAAAGATCTTGAGAATGTGCAATAAGAAGAAGTTCCACCAACTCCAATCCAAGCAGCTCCTCTGGCATCAGGAAGACCCGTCTTGTCCTGGACTTACTCTACTAATGCAGAAAGATGACATGTCAACAGAGATCAAGGTATTAAAGATGTCTACACATGGCAAGACATATTCAATCTACCCTACATGATCTATTGAGAGGAGAAGATACTATGAAAGTCTGAGTGATCCTAACCATTTGATGAAGAAAGGCATGGTCATTATCATAATGAGGACTGTTAACATCTAAAATCTTCATATTTTTTGGTAGCATCAATCTAGGGTAGTTTGTAAGGTTTATATAAAGGCTGATGTAATGTTTATATAAAGGTTGTTTTGGTAGCAGAACCTTGTATCATATTTTCTCCTCTTTTATCCGTCATATCTCTCTAAAAAAATTATTATTTCATGTTATGTTTATTCTAACAATTTCTACATTACAAGTACTTATTTAAGGCCTTAATGCTCCTAACGTTATTTTCAAGACAAATAATATATTTAAGGCCACAAGTAACATATATGCATTTATAACATACTACACATAGACATATCATTTTATGCATATTTATTCCCCATTCCCATACTTACTCTTTGTTCTTTCTCCAATACACATGATCACTGGAAATTCACAATTGTATGATATATTACCACCATATTGGCAATGCATGAAAACAAAATATTGTAGTCATTATGATTTTCCAGGTACCATATGGTATCTCGAACATACAAATGTCAGTGAACACAAATTTTTCATATGTTTAAATTTTCACCAATACAAACTCCCATTTATTTGGTCCCTTGGACTGTTTGTTGACTAAACTCTCTCTTTTTTATATCACTAGCACTTATGGCTTGAGTCTAAGTATTTCTTTTATATAATTAAATCTCTCGAACTGTCCTCTAATACCAACTTGTAACACATAACTTATTTTTTATTTTACAATTTATATCAGAGTTTTGTCCAAGTTCTTCTCAAAATTTGTCACCCAGAGTGACATATCATTTCTTAATAAATATAAAAACATTACAAGAAAGCATAAACATTTTACCAAATTTTAATACAATGATTATTATATTATATATTAAACCATAGTAGGGTTTCTTTGTCAGTCTAGTCACGTTCGTGAAGCTTCAACATTTTTGGGTACATTTTCTCAAAACATTGAAAACATATTTTAATTAGCTTTTGCTAATTAAGTGCACCTTGTTATTTTCTTTTATTGGATTTACCACCCAAAATTATTTTTTTTATCCTTATTACTTCTTGGAATTCAACACCTGAATCCTTGTGGACTTAATTATAACCCTTGAGGATTTATAACTCCTCTTTATATATGTGTGGAGTTTAACACCTAAACCCTTTGGGATTTCAACACCCGAAATCCTTACATATATTTAACTCCCCTTTTTATATATATGGAGTTCAACACTCGAACCCCTTGGGATTTCAACACTCGAACCCCTTGAGATTTCAACACCCAAATCCTTACATATATGTCAGTTCTTTTTAGACACGTATTTGGACCCGTAATCACATAAATCGTTTTCCCCATAAGCATGTTTATCATAATAAATAAACATATATCATGAGTAATTAAACATGCTTCATCATAAAAGAATTTATACAAACTCAAAATAAATAAACATATAACATGAAATTAAACATAAACATAATCTAGTTACGAGTCAGTGTACTTACCTTATAAATAATATTAGTAGTCATTGTTAAAACCACTGCTTTGCCAATAGTTAGTCAGTCATATTTTTTCAAAGTCCTTATAGTTTCCTTTTGACGATGCTAATCTTACGATTATTGTTATTATATTTTTCTTATCTTTCGGGTGTGCTTTTCTCTATTTTATAACAAACTTGTATATATAGAAGTTGAGAAAAAAAGGCATATAAGGCTTAAAAAGAACACGTAGCATGAAATGATACCAATATATATATATATATATCTATATATATATATATATATATATATATATATATCTATATATATATAATTATATATATATATATAATAACATACTAGGTTAGAATCCCGTGTATTTACGGGTTGAATAAAAAATATTAAGTAATTTGTAATGAAAATGTAATAGTTATAAAACTATATGAATCAAATTGCATATGAGTATAATATAAGTAATTTTAAATTTTTTAAACCCTAATTGCATTTTTAATAAACATTCATGTTATCCCTAAAGAACTTTTATCCGTTGAATGACAACCCTTCTACTCGGCACTGTCGGTATTGCAAAAAAACCGTTTAAAAAAATATCAATATTAAAAATTTTCTTATTATAACTCCTAATTTTAGTTTTTAAAAAAAATCATTCATAAAAGCATCTTTTTCTTAATTTATTGGAAAATAAATTTTAATCTCAAATAATATTACAGTGAAGATCATGTGTAGGTTGGCTCACGTTTACTTTAGTTTGTTTAATTTTAATTCTAGTAGGTCTTTTGTTAGTTATCTTTTGTAAGTTCTTAGATTTATGTATTTTGGCAGTCTAGCGAAACTATGACGAAATTATAAGTTCGCTCACGTTTGCTATTTTGTTCGCCTGAAGAAACTGCTGTTTCATCTGGCGAAACTATAGTTTCAGCAGTACAGTTTCACTGACAGCGAAACTGTCTGGGAATTATAGATACTATATATTGTTTTGTTTCTTCTCTTTGTAGGTAAGCTTGCAAAAACCCTAATCGATTATCATTGTTGCAAGTTACCATTTGAAGCAGTTAATACACAGAATTATTCTTGTGCTTTATGTTATTGATTATCATTGATCATTGTCATATTATGAATGGGTTCTCATTGTGTTCAATCCTCTTTTATATTTTTGTTTTGTGTATTTGTTGGACATTGAACGATTCTTAATATCATTTGCACTGTTCTACGATCACATGGACCAACAATATGGTATCGAGCCTTAGTGCTCATGATTTGTAGAGTTTGATTGTGGTTTTTCTTCAATATCTTGTTTCAATCATTTTGGATCACTCATTGGATGTTATTGATATGGAAACTCATTGAGTTTACCTTGTTTTATGTTGTGGAAGCCTGGTTAATCATCAGATCTCAAATTCATTGAGTTTTTGATGATTTCAGATTGATTTTGTGTTAAAAAGGGTTTTGGGATCGATCAGCGAAACTATAGTTCTTTCAGCGAAACTGTCAATCATCTTCTAGTGAAACTACGGGTTTTATTGATTTGAAAATTGTTCTCTAGTTGTTCTGCGAAACTAGTCCTTTTGAACGAAAGTTCATCCGTGATTGTGAAGGATTTTCAAGCGAAATCGCTGTCGAAAGTGTGTTTCAACGAAAGTTGAAGCTTGTTTCGTGCGAACTAACCAGCGAAAAAAGCCTGTTGTGACAACGGCGAGAAAGATCTACGGATCTTCAGATCTACCGATGTACCTCTTTGGTTGTTGAGGTCTGAAGTTTACCTACCTGGTGTGGTATTCTTTCTTCAACGCATCTTCATACCAACCTAACATCTTCCTTGGATTAGCATATAGCAGATCTAATCATGCCAGTCGGTTGAGCTCAAAACCAGGAATAGGCTCCAAGAAAACATGACACATATCTTCTTGATATGAACTCCAGCGAGTCAAAGTCTACAGCAACTTGCCTTCTTTCTAAAACTTCAACCTTTGAATCTCTCTTATGGCATTGTCGATTCGTTCATTGGGCCACGTTATTTTAAAATAATAAACAATTAGTGAAAAATAATCTCGTGAGAGGACTTCCTTCAACGATTTTTCTGTTAACGAAAATGTATGGCGTTTGCCAGGGCAAACGACACAAGAAACCACATAAGCCAAACTTGAAAACAGCATAACTTGTCCTCTCGAGCTATTACATACTAATTTGTTTGGCCCAATTAGCATTAAATCTATTGCTAAAAAATCTTTTTGCCTTTTTTTACTGATAATTCTCGAGATATTCATGGGTGAGATTCTTGTTCACAAAGGAGAGGTTGCTCAAGAATTACAGAAATTAATTCTTTCTATCGAGACAATGAGCAAGAGAAGTTTATGGGTCTGAGAAGCGACAATGGCACGGAATTCAAAAATCAGATTCTCGATTCCTTCTGTGCTCAAAAGGTGTTGCTGAATGAAAGTTTAGTGCCGCCAGGACACCTCAATAGAATGGTGTTGCTGAACGAAAGAATCGCACTCTCATTGAAGCTGCACGTACAATGTGATAGAGTCTACTTTACCCATTATCTTCTGGGCCGAAGCAGTAAATTATGCTTCATATGTTTTAAATCAAGTGTTGACTGTGAAGGATAAGATGAGACTTCTTATGAATTTTTTCGTAAACGGAAACCTTTAATTGACTTCTTTCGACCATTTGGATGTTCATGCACTCTTCTCAACACTCAATCACAGAAGACAAAGTTTGGTGCTGTATGTGATGAATGTTACTGTCGGATACTGTTATTCTCAAAAGACCTATCGCATTTATAACAAGAGAACACTTATCGTTCAAGAGTCGTTCTATGTTGACTGGCAGGAGTCTAACTCTTCTCATGTTCGATGTGTACCAGCATGGTTCTTTGACTCTGATACTGTGTTTAATTCATTCAATCTTACAACTTTCGGTGATGATGTGTCAACTCCAAATGTTCAAACCAACATTATCTCCTCCACTTCATCACCTTTCCATTCACCCCATGTGTGAATGATGCCATTTCGACTGATGTTGGTTCATCCTCCATTATCGGATTCTTCTTCACCAACATCTCTTTCCTCATCACCTACATCTATCCACTCACAACCTATTCCCTCTTCCTCTCCCTCATCTAATCCTACACAATCTGTGAGTGAAACTTCTCCTCATATATTTCCCTTCAAACACCGACTACAAAACTTTGAAAGATCATCTTCTTGATAATGTTATTGGATCTATCTCTAATGGTGTTCGAAAGCGGAGTCAATGTGGTTTGATTAATATATGTCTCTTTTCCTGCTTCATTTCTCAAAACGTCCCAAAAATGTGCATGCCACTCTACTAGATCCTTGTGGGTGGAGTCAATGCAATTGGAGCTTCAAAATTCCAAAAGCTTAAAGTTTGGACCTTGGTTGATTTGCCTCCCAACAAATGCCCAATTGTACAAAATGGGTGTTAGGAACAAACCGGATGATCCTGTGTGTGGTGTGCGTAACAAGTCTAGACTTGTTATGCAAGGTTTTGCTCAAGAAGAAGGGATTGACTATACTGAAGTCTTCGCTCCTGTCGCCCATCTTGAAGCAATCAGGATCTTTCTCGCTCATGCTGCCTATAAACAGTTCAAGGTCTATCAGATGGATGTTAAGTGTGTTTTTCTTTACGGAGACATTGATGAGGAGATATTGAGTATCAACCACCGGGTTTTGAGGATCCTGACTTTCCTGATATAATCCACAAGCTTTACAAGTCTCTGTATGGTCTTTATCAAGCACCTCAAATCTGGTATGAGACCCTGACACAGTATCTTTTAAGCAAAGGTTTCTCTCATGGTACCATCCATATGACTCTCCTCAAAAAGGAAGTGAACGGTTAAATGCTTTTTGCCCTAGTTATGTTGATGATATATTTTTGGATCTACCAATTCTTTATTATGTGGGAGTTCGAGAAGTAATCCGTCACGATTTGAAATGAGTATGATGGGAGAAATGTGCTTCTTTCGTGGTTTGAAAGTTGAAAAAAGCAAGAAGGAATTCTTATTCATCAGGAGAAGTATATTAAAGAAATCTTGAAGAAATTCAAGATGGACGACGCATCTCCTGAGATGTCCCCATTTACAGCTCAGACTTGTCTCACTCCTGATGAGAACGGGAAACCTGTGATCCTCATCTCTACACGTTTATGATTGGTTCTCTCATGTATCCTACAGCAAGTCATCCTCATATAACTTTTGCTACTGGATACTATGCTCGATATCAGTCGGCCCCAAAAGAGTCACATGAGAAAGCAGTGAGGAGAATATTTCGTTATCTAAAAGGATCATCCCGTTTAGGCTTATGGTATCCATATGGAGGGAATTTTGATTTGCATGCTTATTCTGACAGTGATTCTAATGGTTGCAGGTAAACAAAAAATCGGTGTGAGGAAGGTGTCAATACCTTGGTAATTGTCTGGTGTCTTGGCAGAGCAAGAAACAGACCACTGTCTCTCTTTCTACAAGAGAAGCATAATACATTGCTGCCTCAAGTGTTGTTCCCAAGTTCTTTAGATACAACACCAAATGATTGACTACGGAATTAACTTCCTCCACACACCGTTGTTTTGTGACAATGAAGAAGCCATTGGGATGCAAAACATCCTATTCATCATTCCTGAACCAAGCATATCGAAACTCGGATTCATGCAATTCGTGATGCACAAGAAAAGGGTTTATTGATATAATACCCATTGACACTAAAAATCAAAAAGCAGATCTTTTCACAAAAACTTTCAATAAACCCCGTTTTTATGAATGATCTCTATGCTCGGGTAATATCCTTTTAAGTTTAAAAAAATTAATATATATATAAAAATTAAAAATAAATAAAATAATAAATAATAAATTTTTGGGGAGGGGTTTACAATAATGAGGGTGTTAATTTTGGTAATGATGAGAAATGATTTATATCCTCAAGATATGTTAATTTTTGCATGATTGATACTTAAAATGAGAAATGATTGTAATTGATGTTGTTATTTGTTTCACATTTAATTATATATATATCTATATATATATATATATATATATATATATATATATATAATATATATATATATATATACACATACTAGGTTAGAATCCCGTGTATTATACGGGTTGAATAAAAAATATTAAGTAATTTGTAATGAAAATGTAATAGTTATAAAACTATATGAATCAAATTGCATATGAGTAATAATAAGTAATTTTAAACTTTTTTAAACCCTAATTGCATTTTTAATAAACATTCATGTTATCCCTAAAGTAACTTTTATCCGTTGAATGACAACCCTTCTACTCGGCACTGTCGGTTATTGCAAAATAAACCGTTTAAAAAATATCAATATTAAAAATTTTCTTATTATAACTCCTAATTTTAGTTTTTAAAAAAAATCATTCATAAAAGCATCTTTTTCTTAATTTATTGGAAAATAAATTTTAATCTCAAATAATATTACAAGTGAAGATCATGTGTAGGTTGGCTCACGTTTACTTTAGTTTGTTTAATTTTAATTCTAGTAGGTCTTTTGTTAGTTATCTTTTGTAAGTTCTTAGATTTATGTATTTTGGCAGTCTAGCGAAACTATGAGCGAAATTATAAGTTCGCTCACAGTTTGCTATTTTGTTCGCCTGAAGAAACTGCTGTTTCATCTGGCGAAACTATAGTTTCAGCAGTACAGTTTCACTGACAGCGAAACTGTCTGGGAAATTATAGAACTATATATTGTTTTGTTTCTTCTCTTTGTAGGTAAGCTTGCAAAAACCCTAATCGATTATCATTGTTGCAAGTTACCATTTGAAGCAGTTAATACACAGAATTATTCTTGTGCTTTATGTTATTGATTATCATTGATCATTGTCATATTATGAATGGTTTCTCATGTGTTCAATCCTCTTTTATATTTTTGTTTTGTGTATTTGTTGGACATTGAACGATTCTTAATATCATTTGCACTGTTCTACGATCACATGGACCAACAATATGGTATCAGAGCCTTAGTGCTCATGATTTGTAGAGTTTGATTGTGGTTTTTCTTCAATATCTTGTTTCAATCATTTTGGATCACTCATTGGATGTTATTGATATGGAAACTCATTGAGTTTACCTTGTTTTATGTTGTGGAAGCCTGTTAATCATCAGATCTCAAATTCATTGAGTTTTTGATGATTTCAGATTGATTTTGTGTTAAAAAGGGTTTTGGGATCTCATCGAAACTATAGTTCTTTCAGCGAAACTGTCAATCATCTTCTAGTGAAACTACGGGTTTTATTGATTTGAAAATTGTTCTCTAGTTGTTCTGCGAAACTAGTCCTTTTGAACGAAAGTTCATCCGTGATTGTGAAGGATTTTCAAGCGAAATCGCTGTCGAAAGTGTGTTTCAACGAAAGTTGAAGCTTGTTTCGTGCGAACTAACCAGCGAAACTAAGCCTGTTGTGACAATCGGCGAGAAAGATCTACGGATCTTCAGATCTACCGATGTACCTCTTTGGTTGTTGAGGTCTGAAGTTTACCTACCTGGTGTGGTATTCTTTCTTCAACGCATCTTCATACCAACCTAACATCTTCCTTGGATTAGCATATAGCAGATCTAATCATGCCAGTCGGTTGAGCTCAAAACCAGAATAGGCTCCAAGAAAACATGACACATATCTTCTTGATATGAACTCCAGCGAGTCAAAGTCTACAGCAACTTGCCTTCTTTCTAAAACTTCAACCTTTGAATCTCTCTTATGGCATTGTCGATTCGCCACGTTAATTTTAAAATAATAAACAAATTAGTGAAAAATAATCTCGTGAGAGGACTTCCTTCAACAGATTTTTCTGTTAACGAAAAATGTATGGCGTTTGCCAAGGGCAAACGACACAAGAAACCACATAAGCCCAAACTTGAAAACAGCATAACTTGTCCTCTCGAGCTATTACATACTAATTTGTTTGGCCCAATTAGCATTAAATCTATTGCTAAAAAATCTTTTTGCCTTGTTTTTACTGATAATTTCTCGAGATATTCATGGGTGAGATTCCTTGTTCACAAAGGAGAGGTTGCTCAAGAATTACAGAAATTAATTCTTTCTATCGAGACAATGAGCAAGAGAAAGTTTATGGGTCTGAGAAGCGACAATGGCACGGAATTCAAAAATCAGATTCTCGATTCCTTCTGTGCTCAAAAGGTGTTGCTGAATGAAAGTTTAGTGCCGCCAGGACACCTCAATAGAATGGTGTTGCTGAACGAAAGAATC
This sequence comes from Flaveria trinervia, assembly GCA_025506515.1. Classification (NCBI taxonomy): domain Eukaryota; kingdom Viridiplantae; phylum Streptophyta; class Magnoliopsida; order Asterales; family Asteraceae; genus Flaveria; species Flaveria trinervia. Next base: position 121,756 of record JACCIX010001198.1, on the reverse strand, counting down.
GCACTCTCATTGAAGCTGCACGTACAATGCTGATAGAGTCTACTTTACCCATTATCTTCTGGGCCGAAGCAGTAAATTATGCTTCATATGTTTTAAATCAAGTGTTGACTGTGAAGGATAAGATGAGACTTCTTATGAATTTTTTCGTAAACGGAAACCTTTAATTGACTTCTTTCGACCATTTGATGTTCATGCACTCTTCTCAACACTCAATCACAGAAGACAAAGTTTGGTGCTGTATGTGATGAATGTTACTTTGTCGGATACTGTTATTCTCAAAAGACCTATCGCATTTATACAAGAGAACACTTATCGTTCAAGAGTCGTTCTATGTTGACTGGCAGGAGTCTAACTCTTCTCATGTTCGATGTGTACCAGCATGGTTCTTTGACTCTGATACTGTGTTTAATTCATTCAATCTTACAACTTTCGGTGATGATGTGTCAACTCCAAATGTTCAAACCAACATTATCTCCTCCACTTCATCACCTTTCCATTCACCCCATGTGTGAATGATGCCATTTCGACTGATGTTGGTTCATCTTCTCCATTATCGGATTCTTCTTCACCAACATCTCTTTCCTCATCACCTACATCTATCCACTCACAACCTATTCCCTCTTCCTCTCCCTCATCTAATCCTACACAATCTGTGAGTGAAACTTCTCCTCATATTTTCCCTTCAAACCCGACTACAAAACTTTGAAAGATCATCTTCTTGATAATGTTATGGATCTATCTCTATCTCTAGGTGTTCGAAAGCGGAGTCAATGTGGTTTGATTAATATATGTCTCTTTTCCTGCTTCATTTCTCAAACCGTCCCAAAAATGTGCATGCCACTCTACTAGATCCTTGTTGGTGGAGTCAATGCAATTGGAGCTTCAAAATTCCAAAAGCTTAAAGTTTGGACCTTGGTTGATTTGCCTCCCAACAAATGCCCAATTGGTACAAAATGGGTGTTTAGGAACAAACCGGATGATCCTGGTGTGGTTGTGCGTAACAAGTCTAGACTTGTTATGCAAGGTTTTGCTCAAGAAGAAGGGATTGACTATACTGAAGTCTTCGCTCCTGTCGCCCATCTTGAAGCAATCAGGATCTTTCTCGCTCATGCTGCCTATAAACATTCAAGGTCTATCAGATGGATGTTAAGTGTGTTTTTCTTTACGGAGACATTGATGAGGAGATATTGAGTATCAACCACCGGGTTTTGAGGATCCTGACTTTCCTGATATAATCCACAAGCTTTACAAGTCTCTGTATGGTCTTTATCAAGCACCTCAAATCTGGTATGAGACCCTGACACAGTATCTTTTAAGCAAAGGTTTCTCTCATGGTACCATCCATATGACTCTCCTCAAAAAGGAAGTGAACGGTTAAATGCTTTTTGCCCTAGTTTATGTTGATGATATTATTTTTGGATCTACCAATTCTTTATTATGTTGGGAGTTCGAAGAAGTAATCCGTCAACGATTTGAAATGAGTATGATGGGAGAAATGTGCTTCTTTCGTGGTTTGAAAGTTGAAAAAAGCAAGAAGGAATTCTTATTCATCAGGAGAAGTATATTAAAGAAATCTTGAAGAAATTCAAGATGGACGACGCATCTCCTGAGATGTCCCCATTTACAGCTCAGACTTGTCTCACTCCTGATGAGAACCGGAAACCTGTTGATCCTCATCTCTACACGTTTATGATTGGTTCTCTCATGTATCCTACAGCAAGTCATCCTCATATAACTTTTGCTACTGGATACTATGCTCGATATCAGTCGGCCCCAAAAGAGTCACATGAGAAAGCAGTGAGGAGAATTTTCGTTATCTAAAAGGATCATCCCGTTTAGGCTTATGGTATCCATATGGAGGGAATTTTGATTTGCATGCTTATTCTGACAGTGATTCTAATGGTTGCAGGTTAAACAAAAATCGGTGTGAGGAAGGTGTCAATACCTTGTAATGTCTGGTGTCTTGGCAGAGCAAGAAACAGACCACTGTCTCTCTTTCTACAAGAGAAGCATAATACATTGCTGCCTCAAGTTGTTGTTCCCAAGTTCTTTAGATACAACACCAAATGATTGACTACGGAATTAACTTCCTCCACACACCGTTGTTTTGTGACAATGAAGAAGCCATTGGGATTGCAAAACATCCTATTCATCATTCCTGAACCAAGCATATCGAAACGGATTCATGCAATTCGTGATGCACAAGAAAGGTTTTATTGATATAATACCCATTGACACTAAAAATCAAAAAGCAGATCTTTTCACAAAAACTTTCAATAAACCCCGTTTTTATGAATTGATCTCTATGCTCGGGTTAATATCCTTTTAAGTTTAAAAAAATTAATATATATATAAAAATTAAAAATAAATAAAATAATAAATAATAATTTTTGGGGAGGGGTTTACAATAATGAGGTGTTATTTTGGTAATGATGAGAATGATTTTATATCCTCAAGATATTTAATTTTTGCATGATTGATACTTAAAATGAGAAATGATTGTAATTGATGTTGTTATTTGTTTCACATCTTTAATATATATATATATATATATATATATATATATAATATATATAATATATAAAATAAAAGAAGCACATATAATCTCAAACAAACAAATTCTGTAACGATATGCTTGATAGACTCAGCCTGACATATAAAGTAGACAGTAGCGTCATGATTTAAATTAAAACATATGCTTAAGGATGTATGGATTTACACGATCATTTTGGCGTGCACGAAAACTGAGTGCCGTCAAAAATTGGACTGAGAATTGATCTTTTACCCACCTTGATGCAAATCATATAAACCATATCCTTGGGCCATGATTGGTGTATTTAAGGGTCTCGTGTTTGTGCTTATCTCCTCTGCTGTACGGTGGTACTGACCTGGAGTGATGATCTCCTCTGCTGTACGGTGGTACTGACCTCGAGCTCTCATCAGCACATGATTAAATGCTCATCTCCTTTGTTATACGTAATATAGAGCTGGAGCTCTCACCTATTTCATCTGCTCTGTATCACCTCATCTAATGATGATTTGATATCCGAATTCAATATTCTGATAATAATCACTTACAAACTAATGCCAAACCTTACGCTGTAAAGATCGTTTCAAAATTCAAGAAATCATGAGATTATGTGAGGGTTTTTGCCAATGATTATGGGGTCCCAACATTCTAATGCATCCAAGCGAACCTTAACAAATCATATGCTCTTTGTAGTAAAAGATAAGGCATGAGTTTAAATGGACAAACATATCAGCAATCGTTATGATCTGTTTTAGAATTTCAAAATCATTCAAAGAATGTGATTAGATTCTGTTATCAATATGATCTCATTACCGATCAATGATCTACTTCATCTTTGTGCTATATTTATCTTGAGGATGTGATCTCCGATCTATCTTGAGCTCTGTTATGTTTGCCTTTTTTTAATTAAAAAAAATATTGCAGCGAAACTATACTTTCGCTATGTGTTTCGCTAGACAAAATTGCAATTTCTCTTAACATTCTCATTATAAGCAATGTCATTTTGATCTGAATTTCTTCTGACGAAATTGCATCTTCGCCTAGCGAAATTATTTGCTATTTAAGTCCTTCTGCGAAATTACCTTCTCACACTTTCGCCCTTTCGAAACTTCCTCCTTCTTAGGGCTTTTTGGTAACTATTTCTGTGGATTAGGGTTTGTAGCTTGTTGATTAAGTGTTTTGGTTGTTTTCTGTTCGCATGTGAGTTTCGAACCTTAGACATTCTTTAAAACTCATTAATAATAACACATTCTAGGTCTATTTGATTGTGTCTCTTCGGTGTCTTCGCTATTCTCCAGCGAAACTACCATTTATCCTGCGAAACTGAACGAAAGTTCTTTATTTTTCAGCGAAAGTGTGAGGTTATTCTGTCCGTGCGAGCCTAATAGTTTTGCTGACCTAGCTTTAGTTTCGCTGGATATGAACATAAGCTTCTACAGTTTCGTCCGGTTAAAACTATCTTTCTTGGTAAGTGAAATTGATATGTTTTTGCTAGCGAAACTACAGTTTTGCCAGCCAAAACTCTCAGCGAAATTACATTTTCGCTGGCCGAAACTATCAGCGAAATTGTTCTTTGGGCAGACCATTTTTTTAAATAATTTTTCTCTTATTCTTTTCTTAATTCCTTATATTGTTATTCAACTTAACTGATCTCTTTCAATGACTATCTTAAAGTTTGATAAGCGGAATAATATTACTGCTATTCTAGATGATACACATCCCAAGGCTGCTGGGTTCAGAGACTGTATTAGATGGCTACAAAGATCACCCACAGCTTATGCCATATCTCATTCGACTACCATTTCTCATCTTCATATCAGGCACTTCTGCAGAACTGCAGAGTACGATACACAAGGAAATTAACAAAGAATTACTGCTAAAGTCATTGATCAAGAAGTGACCATCACTGCTAAGACCGTTTCGAGGATATTGAGACTAGAAGAGGATTCTGGAGATGAAGTTACTATGACGTTTTCAGAGGTGTTCCAGGCCTTTAGAAGCATGGGATATGGGGGACCAGCTTTTGGTTCCCGCAAGGAGATCAAGAAGTCATTTCTGTCCAAGGAGTGGCAGTTTATTGCTCATGTTTTTATTATGTGTCTTGATCACCGTAAAGGTGGATCCAATGGACTAAACATTGATTGGGCAAAGGCAATGGTGTTATGTTGTAAAGAAGAGAAGGCCAACATTGACAGATTAATATTTTCTTGCATGGCTGAGAACATGATGGGTTTGAAGAAGGACAAATAGCTGTTATATCCTCGTTTTCTTCAAATGATTTTGATGATCTTATACCTAATGTACCAAAACATGGAGAAGTAAAGCGGCTTGCACAAATGAACCCTCGCATTTTGGCTGACTGTTGTGCCATTTACCACGATTTCAATGGAAATATCACCCATCTTTGCGAAGATATGTATCCTCCAGAGCGATGGAGTTATATTAAATGGTTGGATGAATCAGAAATCAAAAGGGCTGAAGAAACCAGGGTACAACGATCTGAAGCAACAAAGAAAAGAAAAAGATATGCTAAGGAGAAAGATTATGACTTTGAGGAAGACATTAATGAACAAGCTGAAGAAATTAGAGTAGAGAATGAAAGAAGGTCAAAGAAGAAAGCAGATGCTGCTGAAACTAAGAGGCGCTCTAAACAGAGACATGAAGGATTTACTGAAAACCGGGAGGAAAGAGGAAACCTCGATGAAGACATGATTCCCAATCTAAATACTTCTTTGGCAAATGAACTGAGCATGATCAAGACTAAACTTACAAACCAAGAGATTAGAGAAAAACAAAAGGATGAAGTGATAGAGGGTATGAAGAAGATGCTTATTGATCAAACCCATTACTGAAGAAGCTATTTGAGGAGATTAAACATCGGAAAGCTACAGCAGGCCTGCCTGATCAACTAAGTCAATCTTAGTTAGATGATCTGACTGACACTTCAAAGTATCCATTTCTGAATGTGGGTACTTCATCCATGGTAGGAGAGGGCACATCTGGTGCAGCAACCACTGATGTTGGAGATTATGAAATTGGAGTTGAGAATGTTAGAAGAGAAGATGAAGAAGAAATTTTTGAGGCTAGATTTGTTGAGATGGGTCTTGATGTCGAGAAAGATTATGTTGGAGATGAAGTAATAAGAAAAGTCTGTGGAAAGAGATGTTGAAAAGGGGAAGGGGTTGATTGATGAAGAAGAGGATGATGAACAGCTCATAGACTATGATTCTAAACTGAGTTCTATGAGGTTGATAAGCGACCTCTGATCTATGTGGCAAGGAAAGGGGAGGATGTTCAGGATGTGTTTTAGATGGATGAGCATATTGTTTGTAAAGCAGAAGGAACCAGAAGAACTCACTCCCTTATTCCAACATTTGGGAGGGTTGAGTAACCAAGAGGCCGACAAGAAGATTATTAGCTGGGCCTACAATCCTAGGCTAAAAATGTTTATGATTAAGAGGATGGGAGATCATATTACTTATTTTCATAAGAGGAAGGCTTTTAAGTCCTTGCCTAAATGGGACCTTAGGCGTCTGGCAGCTCTACCACTCCTGAATGAAAATTTGAGCGAGAGAGCCACTCTTCTGCTAAAAGAAATACAGAACGAGCTTAATGACAACTTCGAATCATTTGGTTACATCAAGGTAGAATGGAGAAGGTCAAGAAAGACAAGGATTGGAAACGGGAAAGGGGCGAATTGTTCTAAGAATTAAACCACCAAAGACAGTTAACAGAGTGAGGTTATCTGATCCCCTTCCCTAACAGCTACAGGATTTCGAGAAATGGTTCTATGATAATAACAGTGGGGAAGCTGTGATTAGGGTGAATAATGGCAAAAAATTTAAAGTTTTTCATCCTATGGAATTGTTTAGCTTTTGTGATGAAGATTTATTGGTGTTGTGTGAAAATCATATAAAGGCAGGGGCTGGGGAAGAGACTTGAAAAGAAGCTAGTCTGTTTATGAATGTAGCCAACAAGATTAGAGGGGTGAAGTCTGAGGTTAATAGTTAGGTGAAAGGGTAAGGGCTCAAATGACCTTAACATGGATATTCAAGATTTGGCAAAGTAGTTTGAGAGGGCTAGTGCTCATCCTAATAGAGCTAGTGACGCAGGAAGAAACAATAAAGAATCAGGTGCTGAAGCTTCAGAGGGAGCTGTTGTAGGAGATGATGAAGATTAATCTAAAGCAACAAAAGACACTGGAGCTGCAGAGACTAATCAAGCTGAGTGAAGATGGTGAGGTCCAACCTTGGGGGAGTATTGAAGATCATGTGTAGGTTGGACTCACCTTTAGTTTAGTTAGTTTACTTTTAATTGTAATAGGTCTTTTGTTAGTTTTCTTTTGTAAGTTCTTAGATTTATGTATTTTGGCAATCTAGCGAAACTGTGAGCGATACTATAAGTTGACTCACAGTTTGCTATTTTTTTCGCCTGACGAAAATGCTGTTTCGTCTGGCGAAACTATAGTTTCGGCTGTACAGTTTCGCTGACAGTGAAACTGTCTGCGAAACTATAGACTGCTATATATTGTTTTGTTTCTTCTCTTTGTAGGTAAGTTTGCAAAAACCCTAATCGATTATCATTGTTGCAAGTTACCATTTCAAGCAGTTAGTAGACAGAATTATTCTTGTGCTTTATGTTATTGATTATCATTGATCATTGTCCTATTATGAATGGGTTCTCATTGTGTTCAATCCTTTTTGATATTGTTGTAGTGTATTTGTTGGATATTGAACTATTCTTAATATCATTTGCACTGTTCTACGATAACATGGACAAACAATAAGTATTTAAGGTAATTGTTTAATAGGAGAGAGAAGTAGAAAAATTAAAATTAAATGGTGTAGAATTGTGCCAAGTGGTAGTTTAAACCTTCTTTGATTATAATAGACACACACACACACACATACATATATATATATATATATATAATATTTGTTTTCAACTGCCATTGTTGAGTGAATGATCCTTCTATGCCATAGTTGACCTTCATCATTTGATGACTTAGAAATCAAGCAGGTTACATTGCTTGTCATGGAGGTGTGTTTCATGTCCAACACATAAGTGTTTCTTTTTCTTGGTCCTTTAAAAAGAATAAACTCTACTGGGATTTGAAATCTTGGTTTAAAAATGTAAGGGTAAGTGTTATTAAATATAATGGTATAACTTTGATCACATGTAACGCCCCAAATATAGTCAAAGCAAGCCAAATAATAGTAATGGGCTTAGACAAGATTATTTAATGTAAATAAGATGGATATGGGTTATAGGCCGAATTAACTTTTTGGATTATGTGCACGGGGAGTTTAAGGTCTCGGGAATGCCCGGTCTATAAAAAGGGATCAGCTTAAGCAACTCTAATTTTCAACTCAACACCCCATTTCTAAAGAGAGAGTGTAAAGAGAGAAAATGGAGAGAATTGAATATTCAAGGCTCTATTGATCACGGGATTGAAGATCACTGTTTGTGGGAATCCAAATAACAACAAAACACCAACAATCCTAGTGAGAAGCATCATTTAATCTCTCATTTTGATGTAATCCTGGATTCTAGGGCTTGGGGTTTTTTAAACAGACAAAGATTCACCCAAAACTCAAGTTTTTGAGTATGAAAACATGTAAGAAGCTTAGACATAGCTTATTGGGTGATAAACCAAGGATTTGTATGTAAAAGATTGAAATTTTGGATCAAAATGGGTTGGTTCATAATTTTCAGCCCATTCTGTGAAATTAAGGTTCATCCAGCGAAATTATGTAGTTGTCTAGTGAAACTATGAAGACTTCCTGCGAAAGTATAGTTTCACAGGTAGTTTTGCAGACATTCTTTTCCAGTAAATGTTGGGCGAAACTAGCAGAGAAGATGCTAGTGAAACTGCCAGCGAAACTAGCAGCAAAATAGCTCGCAAAACTAGCAGCGAAACTGCTGATCTGGTAGCGAAATTAGCAGCAAAATTAGGCAGAACTTAACTCCTTTGAGTGTTAACTTATATGTTGGTTGTGTAGTGCAATTCTTTGAAAACTTGATTGAGAAGCTACTCATCGAGTCTAAGTGAGTTCTAGTTCCCCTATTTAAAGGTTTTGTACTAGTTTGGGACTGGAAATGCATAGTAAATATACGATTTAAATGACAAAGATTTTAAGAGGTTTTAAGAGGAAGATCATTTTTTCTATAATAAAATATGCTATATAAATGTTCCAAAATAAAAAAATTTCACGCTGACCTGTCAGCGCGACCCCGGCCAGGGACGTTGACCCTTGGACCCCACTTGGAGTTATTGCCACTAGGACCACACTGTTAGGGGCAGCCGCCCTCGAACCCCTGATGTCCCGTGGAGAATCAGTTATGTTTTATGATGACTTATGCTTGTGGTGCATAGGTATATGTATGTGAATGTATGATGCATGAAGTTAATGATGCATGATGTTTATGATGATGTGTGATGGTATATGTTTTGTATGATGATGCATGGTGATGTTATGCTTATGTATGATATGTGTTCTTATGTCCCTTACTACGTATTATGATATGACTTTACGTGGTGTGATTATGATAATGACTGTAGAGTATTGTCTTAACGAAGCGAAAGATTTAAGATATTGAAAATGGAACATAATGAAAGAACGAATGAAAGTATTCCAAGCAATGGAAGGAGGTTCACAACTCATTGAGAGTTGTTAGCTCAACTGTGTGTTACAGCTTGTGATCTTGGCTGTTGATACATATATGTACCTAGATCCTGATCTAAATGTAATATGTCTTGAATGTCTTGCACTTATGTAATATAGGGTACTTAATGAAATGAGAATATTTGTTTGCGATTTGTCTTGTTTAATATTTCATTAATGAGTTGTTTAATGCATATTGACTTGATTATATAGGTTTGTGGTTGAATGAATAAATATAAATAACATTATGATATTTAATACATTCAAACTTAACAACATGAAGTTATCATGCGAATGGCCCATGCTAATGGACCACACACATGAACAACTTCATGCGAAAGACTCAGTCACACGACTGAACCAGGAGACTGGATCAGTCGTATAACTGTCACATAAGATTGGCTCAGTCGCACGACTGAACACTTAGTCGGGCGAATGGACCAACCGTAGGACTCAATCGCACGACTGAACCATGTTAATGGTTCAGTCGCCCGAATGAGCAACCTAACCTATAAATACCACTTAATTCGTGGAAAAACAACAGCATTGAAAAACTTCGACTCCAGACGTACCCTAGCCGTCCAGAAGCCTCTAAGTTCGTACTCGAAGTTCATAGAAAGCTGTAGATCGATTACTAATCGATTCTTGATGTTAGATTTAATATATTATTGTGTCTGCGTGCGTTTTCACTTATTGGATCGCCAATCAAATAGGATTCCGCACTATTGGGTTTTGTTTAACACGTTAATCAGTTGGTGTTTCGTTCGAATTCCAGATCCTCACAAGTGGTATCAGAGCCTTGGCTCTTGATTACATGTTGATTCAATAGTTTTGATACAAAAATTGTGGTTTTTCATCAAAAACGCAATCTTTTGTATCTAACAGAGTCTTAGACGTTTCTGACCTTAATGTTTAGTTTTTCCAGCATACGGCGATTAGGGTTTGTGAAAATTCGAATTTTTACGGCCAAACATGTTTACCTACGAATTATCAAACTTCAGCAGGTTCGGTCGCACCATTGGCTCAATCGCATGAATGAGTTCATTCGCATTCTCCAACCGCACGATTGGACTCATTCGTACCCTCATTCGTACGACTGAGAACCCCATTCGAACTGTTCAACCGCATTAGTACATTCGGACGACTGACTCATCCGCATTTGTTCAGTCGCACGATTAAACCATTCGCATAGTTCAACCGCCCGAATAAGTTCAATCGCATACTTCATTCGCATACATTAGCAGTTTGTTTAATAGTAAAGTTAAGTGAAACGGATGACTAGTTTTCAGCATACACAGCAAGTAGAGATACTCGAATTTAGAATCTACTGTTGTTGGAGAACGAAGTGTGAATTCACAATAAACCCCCGAAGCTTATCATGTTAAACGACTACCCACAATGGAAGAAACGTTTTGAAATCTACTTAAATGGAGTAGATACACATTTGTGGGAGGCAATAGAGTTGGGGTACAGCATGCCAATAGGAGCTGACTGAGTCAAACTTACATTAAGTGGCATGTCTGATGCACAAAAGGTAAAACACAACGTTGAGAAGAAAGTCTACGCTTTGCTCACTTAGTCTACTCCAAAGGATATCTTCCTTCAGTACTTGGAGTATACTCAAGCAAAGAAACTATGGGATGCGTTGGAGAAGAGGTTTGACGGATATGCCTCACTCAAGGCCATTAAGGCAAAAGCTTTGAAGGAGTTCGACAACTTCTCTTCAATGGTAAAGGAAGGCTTGGATGATATGATCGACAGATTCTACCACTTGATGAGTGAGATGCACACTCATGGAGTAACTACGTTGATGGAGGATAAGGTATCCAACTTTGCTGATGGACTACCGGAGAAATGGGCTTCTTCGTTTCTAATCTCTGACAGAATGGGATGCTCTTAAAGTTAGATATAAATGACTTCATTATGAAACTGAGAAAAAAGGAGCTTAGGATGAAGTACAGAGCTCAAAAGGCCAGCTACGATCAGAATCCTGCACTATATAATGCGACTCCTTAGGCCAAGACATCTGGAGCACCACTGCAGACTGCCTTCGTCTCAAGCACAACAATTCCACCATAACCTTCTACTTCAGGGTCTGAAACGTCAGGGTCTGGCACCCAGTATATCATACCTGAAGCTAATGCAGCAAAATTGAAAACCGATAACTTCGGTAATGTGACGGTTGAGGTGGCCAAAGAACACATGGACCTCTTAGCTGCTCTAGTATACTCCTATGATGGACTAGTTGCTGGAAAGATAGGAAATTGTCACCTGGCACATGACGATTATGAACAGGTGTACGAAATGGAGTTGGAACAAATGGACATAATGTGGGCTTTGGCAAGTGCTGTCCGATGAGCTAAAAAGTTTGTCAAAAAGACCGGAGAGAACTTGGTTGCTACCAAAGACACAACCTTTGGCTTCGACAAGTCAAAGGTAACTTGATTCAATTGTGGCGAGAAGGGACACTTCAAGCTGGAGTGTGTGAAGCCAAAAAAGGCTGGGAATGGCAATCCTTTCTCGTCCTTTAATCATCAGGACAAGACCACATCTAGCAATTCTACTTCATCAAGCAAGGACCCCAAAGCCTCGACTGCTAATGAGGATGAAGGACAAGACTGGAGTTTCTAGTTCGTCTCACCGGGAGAGTCCAACATAGCTAGTGTGGAGGACATTGATGACGATTCCACAATGAGATATAGCAGTAGAGATCGCGATGCCAAATTCTGAAGACACTGCACATGTGGTCAACCACCTTCCTGAAGAAGAAAAATCTGCAGCAATGTCAGAATCACTAGAATCAGAGACAACATTTTCTGGGCTCATGGCTGATTCCTCTTCAACATCTCAGTTAAGTACTACTCACCAGTTGTTTAATAATCATGCTTGTTTAGATTGCAATAAATTTAGAGAAAGTATAGATTTAAAATTTGTTAGGTTATTAGATCATAATGATAGCTTAGTAATGGATCTGGAACTGTGCAGTGAGGCTAATAGAGTATTAAAACAAAACGAGCATAGTTATAAGGAAAAGATAGACCTATTGAATAAACAGCTTAGGGAACAAAGGTAGTTGCCTTTAACCAAGCAAATGACATTAGGTACTATCTGAACTCCATAGAGGACACTAAGAAGTAGAAAGTATTTTTAGAAATAGAAGTCAACTCCTTAAAACAAAAACAACACATTTGGACAAGTTCATCTCACATTGTCTAACACTTAGTGAGAGACAAAAACAATGGGAGGGATTGGGATATAAAGTGGTTCCACCACCACCTAAGACTTTGATGAACACCAAAAGTAAACCGATTAAAAATAACCCCATCAAGGTTCACGTGGTGTCAAATCCTCCTGCTAGTGATCTAGATTCCATAAGTAAATCCAACGAATCTGACACAAAACAAAAGGATGGCACTTCAACGGCAAAAGGAAAGATGCCTTGTGTTAATCTAGAAATTGAGTTTGAAAAGGTTAATTTTTAGTCAAGGTCAAACGAAGTAAAATCAGAACCCAAATAGACTATAAAACCTAATCCATCACGAGCATCATGTCAAAGTCTAGGTAAACAAGAAATAAAATATGTAAAACCATGTAAAGCAATAAAGTTTGTAAAAGCCGATCATACATCTAACAAAGAAGTGTCTCAATCTAAACAAAATAAGGTCGACTGTGTGACATCTACATCTCCACCAAAACATAAACTATAAAGTTGAAAGCAAATCCTACTATAATTGTGTAGAGTATGGTCACATAGCGTCTCATTGTCCTTATTACCAGACACCAAGGAGGAAAGTTGAACTCTTTACATCTACACCTTGCTCTTTTAAGAGGAACTCATTGATGCCTCCTAAAAGGGCTAGTAAACCCAAAGTTCAACTCATCAGCTAGTCGTCTGTTTATCGCAAACAGGCCTTACACAAAGCTGGTCTATGAAAAGAAAAATCCGCCTCAACGTCTAAAAATGAGAACAAATAGAAATCTGAGCTTCCCTCAACCTCGAATGGTCAATGGGTTGAGTTTATGATGTGTGATGCCTTGAGGAAACCCAAGCCAGTGAAGACTTTCTTGGCTTACAGGTGGATGAAACACCAAATGGGATTTTCCTACATCAGACCAAGTATGTAGGTGATATTCTCAGTCAGTTTGACATGGAGAATGCTTCTACAGCTGGAACTCCACTTGCTACAAACCATGATGTAGCACCCGACGATAATGGTGATCTGGTAGATGCCACTATGTACCAAGGGATGATTGGATCTCTCATGTATCTCACTGCCTCAAGACCTGATATCATGTATGCTACATGTTTATGCCCACGATATCAGGCAAAGCCTAAGGTGAGCCATCTAATTGGGGTCAAAAGGATTGTTCGTTATGTGAAGGGCACACCCACACTTGGGTTGTGGTATCCTCATGATGATGACATTGAGCTTACAGCATATAGCGACTCGGATTACAGTGGCTGCAAGATGAACTACAAGTGTACATCAGCAAGGTGTCAGTTCTTTGGGAGAAGATTAGTAACCTGGCAGTGTAAGATGCATACCTCGGTTGCATTGTCAACCTGTGAAGCCGAATATGTTGCTGCTGCAAGATGCTGTTCTCAAATCGTATGGATTCAACAGCAAATGCGGGATTACGATTTGAATTTCTCTTCTACTCCTATCTTTGTTAATATCTCTGTTGCAATTGTTGTCACTAAAAACCGGGTCCAACATCCTATGACCAAATACATCGGAATTAAATATCACTTTATACGTGATTGCTTTGAAAAGAATTTAATCAATGTTGTAAAAATAAATACAGATTTTCAACACGCTGACCTCTATACAAAGGCATTTGACAAACCAGGTTTTTTATATTTGTTAGAAGTCAATGGAGTTAAAAAGAAAAGTGAGGTCATTCCTGAAGATGACCATGTATAGTCCGATGCGTCGTGTCTAGTTCCTTTTATTTTTTAATTTTTTAGTTGTATTTTCTTTTATTTTATTCTATTTGCTTAATTTGAGTAGTTTAATTACAATTGGTTTATTTCCTTGCCTATTAAAATCCTAAAACGCTAATCCGTGACGGTTTTATAATTTTAGGGGGAGAATAGGTTTAGGCAGTAATATAAAAAAAATGAGGAGAAGGAGAGGCAAGCTGATAAAATAAGATTGTATATCTGATACTGATTCAATCTTTGGAATATGATAGTACACAGGAACAAACCATTTGGGACGTTAAAAATCAAAATTCAAAAAGATGCAAAGCTCAAGTATAAGTATGTGTAGTGTAAGCAATATAAAAGGAAATATGATAGATAAGCTAGCTACTACTAAGGTAACACAAAGAAAGTAGACCTAGAGGTTGCTAGACCACATATGCTATGTTGGTAGATTCAACACAATAGATGAGTAAACCTTTTTGGTGACCTCAAGACTAAACTAAAATGTTGAATAGCTGTGGGTAATACCTTATCCCTAGTTAACACAATCAACAAGATTCCAATAAGGGGTGATGAGCAAACTAAACACCACGAATGTGTGCGTAAGACCAAAGCATGAGCAAAAGCACATAAATATGCAAATACAATCAAACTGATAACTTATATTGTTGGTGAGATCTGTGAAAAAAGGATGAAATTGCTCAAACAAGAAGATAGGGTATGTGCCTCTCTGCTGTGCGGTGGCACTAAGCTGAGGATAAGCATAACCTATATATTCTAGAATTCATCGTTGTTTGTCGCCTCTCTGCTGTGCGGTGGCACTGACCTGAGGATTGGCTTCTCTTTGAAAGTTCTATGAATAGTTTCTTCTTGAAATACTACCCTGAGACCGCTAAAAATCTCCTGATGAATGTTGATTTCCATATAAGTGTGGGATCCACAAATGCTTGTTGAAATAAACAAACCTTAAACTATCACCAATTTGTGTTGAAATTCTATGTATGGATTTAAAAGGACAAGTATACTGACAATCATTATGGATACAATTCTTGAAAGTTCAAATGAGTGTGGGGACCTAAGAGTACTAGTATGATTTCCTAGATTTGCTAGCTGACTCCACATGAAAAACAAGAATAAAGCATCAAAACTTTTTAAATAACTTGTCCTGAATGATTTGAGTATTATGTATGATTCCAAATTGAATTGGTCCATGTATGGTTTAAATGATTGAGTAGCTCACTCAGAAAAATTATTCCTTACAACTAAATCTTAGGAGTTAACCCTCACAAAAACAGAAAAACATGTCTTAGTTTTAAGTTTTTAGTATTATTTCTTTTATTTCTGTACAAAGTTAGTCAATTTCAGTTAGTTTAGTGTTGGACTATGTCATGGAAGTTGATGAGGGACCTTATCATCTAAAAGGTCACGTCTGAGGTGACCACACGTGCTTTCAAAAAACAAATGGGTCACATCTGAGGTGACGAAATGTTTTAAAAGGATCACGTCTGAGGTGATCAAACGTTTTTCTAGGTGAAATGATCATGTTTGAGATGATCAAATGCTCATAACATTCATTCATAAGATAAACAGGGTGTAAACTGTAAAATGGTCTTAAAGTCAAAACCATGAGTATGAATCATTCGCACGACTAGACCATGACCATGGACCAGTCGTACCATTGAAGGATACGAATGCATCCAATCGCATGATTAACCCACGTATGGGACATACATACGATCAGACCATCAGTACGACTCAAAACACACGATTGGACACCTAGAATGGGCGAACCGCATGAATGATGGTGACACAGTCGCCTGACTGTCCTCTAGTCGCACGACTGAAGGTGACCAACTGTGCCAGTCGCACAACTGATCTTTAGTCGCATGAACAACTTGTGCGACTGGGCTCAGTCGCCCGACTGAAGGGAACCCTAGTATAAATAGAGGGGAAGTCGGTTGCAGTCACTCATCACCACCAAAATCTCCCTAATTCGCACGACACGTCGTTACTCTGCAAAAATTTCATTTGAGCCTATTATACCACTAATTTTTGTGTACTGACGATTTCCACTGACTTTACAGGTATAATGCGGTTCAATCTAATCATATTTCATTCAATTTGACTCCAAAATCAGCAAGTTCGGCCAAAACGAAGAACCAAGACTAGTTTAACTAAATAACCTAATTAATCTAAGCAAACAATTGAAAGTAATGTTATTAGGTGTTAAGTATAATGATTGTGAGTCCAATGAACCAAAACACGACGTCTAATCATAAAAATTGGTCAAAACTTGAATTTTAATTGAACAGCAGTCTGTCATGCGAATGGTCAGGTTAATGAACTTCAGTCGTCGCATGACTGAGTACGGCGAATGGCTAAACCGCACCACTGGACCATGCGTATGAGTTCAGTCACATGACTGATATACACGAATGAGTGTACATACGTATGAGTTCAGTTGCATGACAAGTCGTACGTATGAGATAATTCGCAGGACTAGATCTCAGTCGCACTACTCATTTGCACGACTAGTTCTCAGTCGCACAGTCTCATTCACACAACTATTCAAAAACAAATTCAAGTCCAAATGATTCAAGATATTATTCATCAACGGATAATAACATTTATATTCATTGTGTAACAAATGGCGAGTCGATGGACTATGAGTACGAAGCATAACATTTGTGGTCATCTGGATCTGACATCCAGAAATGCTTTAGACTTTTCTGGCATTATCACGTTTCTCAGAAGATCGAGGATTTTTCATGCCATATCTACTCCATGTACTCCGTATCGCTCTATTCAGCAGGCCTTCTTGGAAGGCGTAGTTGTTGATAGATCCTCAGAGCCTTATCGCATCAGGAGTTTTATATTTGGACAGGCCATAGAGATCATTGAGGATGATCTTAGGATGGTGGTGCAGTTTGGGGATGATGTTGACTGCCCCACTCGATTACACCCCGTTACTGTCCGAGCATGTTTCTTGCAAGCTAAGTACTCTGGGGACATCAACGCAGGGGGGCTCAACAAGAGCAACCTATGCCCCTAGTTCAAGTACCTTGCACATGTGCTGCTGAAGTGTATAGCATCTCGGAAGGGAGGATTTGATGAGCTCTCAGATCAGATCCGATACGCATATGTAGTGTTGGTGCTAAACCACCCGTTTAGCTTCTCCAGGATGATCTTCACCTACCTGGTGGACAACATTGTGGGGAAAGGGAAGGAGGGCTTCTGCATGTACTCGCTATTCATGCATATGATTATTGACCGGAAGCTCCCTTCCTTGCCAAAGGAGAAGGAGGATGCTGTGATCCTTGAGGTGATGGACGACGCTACTTTGGGTCGTATGAAGGTCTATAGAGGGAAGCAGGTTAAGCCCCCTGTGAGGAGATTGTTCGGGCATGTGGCCTAGGAGGTTTACGTGGTGCCGGCTAGGCGTAAATGGCACCACGCTAACAGTGACTCAGAGGTTAAGCAGCTACAGCTCCTGAAGGATGACTCCGATGACGATGACAACGGTGATGTTGGAGATGCAGGGCCCACTCAACCAAGGGCGCCCACTGCTGATATAGCATCTCCGGCATTCGCCCATGATGGAGTAGAGACTGCTGGATTTCACCAGGATTTCATACCGGGTGAGGAGGAGGATTCAGATGAGGAGCCTCTGACTTGGACTGTGGGGAGTAGAGTCGTTGCCACAGAACCAGGGCTCCGAGCGGTTGGTGAATGCCCTGGCGGATCGAGAGAGGCTGATACTCATCCTACATTTGCTCCCGATCAGCCAAGCCGTGTTCTAGGGGGAGCATCCTCCTCGACAAGATCGTGGAAGAAAAGGATGGCTCAGCCCCACGACATGATGAAGAAGAAGAGACGTGTCACCGTCATCACTACCACCACCACCACCACACCTACCACCACCACTCCACCTACCACCACAACTACCACCACTTCTACCACACCCTCTACCACCATTACCATACCACCCACCATCACTACCATACCTCGACCCTCCACTACTACTGCCATACCGCCACCTGTTATACCAATACCACCCCCAATCTACACCTCTGCCACCACCACCACCACTAGCCCCCATGTTATACCACCATCATACCCTTCCTACACATCAGGATCACCTCTGCCTCCCAGTGGGGTAGAGGAACAGCTCTCAGCACTTAAGCGTATGGTCCTGAGGCTGTTGGCCGCAGACGAAGAGAAGACTGCTCAGTTACGACAGCTAGTAGACCTTACTGCCGCCCAGGCTCTGCAGATATCTTACCAGGCCCAGCTGATGGATGCTCAGCGTGCAAAGATGTCCCAAATCCGAGAGCAACATGTCCAATGAGCAAAAAGGATTGAGGAGTTGGAGACCACTAACAAGACCATCATGCTACGTCTCAAGGGATCCAAGGAAGAGCCCTTGAAGATCAAGGAAGGGGATGGAGATGACAGTGATGATGGCAGTGATGATGAGGATGAGGATGGTGATGATGATACTGATGTTGCTCGTGATGCTGGAGATGATGAGGTTGATGATGATGATGAAGACTCACCTGCTGCGGGTGCCACACCTGCCAGTGAAAGGAGGACTAAAAGAGCACTAGATCAAGGTGCCTCCACATCTGCCCCGTTTGCAGAAGAGCTATTGATTCAGGATAAGAGTAATGTTTAGTTATTTATGTTATTGAAATCATATGTATTTGAATCATGTATCAACTTAATGTAATGACTGTTTATATTTAATGTAAATGTTTCTATCTTGATTATTAACTAACGAGTGCTGTGTTGAATGTCTAAATCAAGCAGATCCGAACTTTCAGAGGGATGAGTTTGATGTAGATCCCCTTCTGCAGGTCAAGACTCAATTAACCATGATTCTTGATGTGCAAGGGATCGTAAGGAGATCTATGAGTTACACCCTAAAAGAGTGGGAGATAATTCAGGACTTTACTTACGAGCACTTGGCCGAAATGTTCAAACAAAATGCCGACGAGATCGTGAAAAATGCTCCAACAGTCCAAGTTGATAGAGATGACGAACTCAATGACATTGATGAGATCGAGATTGAAGATGTCACTGCATAACATTATCTAGAGTACACTGACAATGAGGGAAATGGCTTTCCCAATCTGGGAGACACTCTTGTTAGTGACACTTTTGAGACTCTGGATAAAATAGAACAAGAGTCAGAAAAAGATAAAGAGAAGGCCCAAGCCTGAGACACCGAAGTCAACATCAAAAAGGCTGAGTGGGCAACGTGCTTTGAAGAGATAAGAGCCGAACGTAGCGCTACAACTTCAACTGTCTACACCAAGCTGTAAAAGGTCAAGAAACATCAAAAGGTGGCAGGCAGGATCATAGCGTGGACACATTTTGAAGACCTCAATGTTTACACTGTTAAACGTGAGAAGGGAATTGAGTACTTGAGATTCCCATATGATGTGAAGACTCTACCAGGTTTTGAGCTTAACCAGTTAGCAAAGTTAAAATTGCTATACGTTGACCCTCGTAAGATGTCAGGCTGGTTTGAAGTAGCTTAAAAGAGGGAGTACCACACTAGATGGGTAAAATTCAAACCTTAACAACCAACGAGGTACATTAGACAATCTGAGGTTGATGCCATAATTGGCAAACCAAAAGTAGTTTTGAAATGGAGTCCACCACGTACAATGCCAAAGATCCCACTATGGGAGATGCCACAGGACTTCACTCCACACTTCAAATGGTGGTACTACGATTGGAGAACGGGAGAGGCCGTGATAGTCTTGAACATAAATGGTACAATGGAAACCATTAGGGTGTTTGACCCAATGTGGCTCACCAACTTGTCAACAAAAGATGTTTATACTTTATACAAGTGGCCACTGTTCTATGACTCACAAGATATTGTACAAGCTTTACAATTCCAGAAGGTGATAAGACTCTGTTTATCTTTTGAGATAAATACAGGAGTCATTGGAGAAGCTAAGTACAAGAAGTTTGAGGAAATTATGAAAGATGTTAGATATTAGATAGATCTAGGTCCAAAGGGGAGTTTGTTGATACATATATGTACCTAGATCTTGATGTAAATGTAATATGTCTTGAATGTCTTGCACTTATGTAACATAGGGTACTTAATGAAATGAGAATATTTGTTTGTGATTTGTCTTGTTTAATATTTCATTAATGAGTTGTTTAACGCATATTGACTTGATTATATAGGTTTGTGGTTGAATGAATTGATATAAATTACATTATGATATTTAATACATTCAAACTTAGCAACATGAAGTTATCATGTGAATGGCCCATGCTAATGGACCATACGCATGAACAACTACATGCGAATGACTCAGTCGCACGACTGAACTAGGAGACTGGATCAGTCGTATGACTGTCACATAAGATTGGCTCAGTCGCACGACTGAACACTCAGTCGGGCAAATGGACCAACCGTATGACTCAATCGCACCACTGAACAATGTTAATGGTTCAGTCGCTCGAATAAGAAACCCTAACCTATAAATACCACTTAATTCGTGGAAAAACAAAAGCATTGAAAAACTTTGACTCCAAACGTACCCTAGCCATCCAGAAGCCTCTAAGTTTGTACTCCAAGTTCATAGAACGCTGTAGATTGATTCCTAATCGATTCTTGACCTTAGACATAATACATTATTGTGTCTACGTGCGTTCTCACTGATTGGATCGCCAATCAAATAGGATTCCACACTATTTGGTTTGGTTTAACACGTTAATCAGTTGGTGTTTCATTCGTATACCAGATCCTAACATTGGCTAACCCTTAAGGGTTCACACACAGAAGGAGTTAGTCTAAGTGACTACTCCATACGTGCGATATGTGCGATATGGGGTCTTTGTCCCATAACCCTAGATGATATGGCTTTTAGCTTAAGAGGGGGTTAAGCATATGTCAGGACCTAGATAGAAGTGAAAAGATAATAAATGTATGAAAAGTGCGATAAGTACGAAATGTGTGAAATGTGCGAAATGTACGAAACGAACGACGAAAGAAGATAATAACTATTACATTGACGTACCTATGATGTGTGATCACATGTGATAGTAAAGAAAATGTTTTATTGAATGAAAGGTAATATAAAGTTTTATAAAACTAAAACACACTAAGCAACACTGACTTTTTATGCATTTCCCAGTTGGCAGGTAATTGTTGTTGAGGATGGCACGGGTAGCTACTTGGCTTATTGTAATGCGAACAAATAATGTCTTGTAATTGTTAACACTGTTGTATTATTGTAAGCCTAGGTTGAACACACTTGAATCAAATCATGAAGACTATAGATAAAAATATGATAATCACAATCAAAACACTTTGATCTTCAATTAGATTGCAAAATATTATTTACAAGTAAATCCCTCAATCTATTGGTCATTCAACCATTAACAAAAGTAATGACAATTAACCTATTTATAGTCTAGACTAATATTCACTAATTGCACTTAACTCCCTAGACTTAGGCTAATTAATGCAAAATTACATATTAAGCATACAAACGACTAAAAACAAGATAAAATATATTTTGTTCACACAAAATATATTTATTACAATATAACTCCTTGTCATCTAAATCTTCAACGTCTCATCTCGGTTCCTCGTCTCAAACTTGTCGGGTTTGACTTTTGTTGACTTTGCCCGTGACGCTGACTTTTGATGACTTTCACTGTGTTGATAATATAGACTATCTTTTACAGCTCCAACAATACTCCCCCTTAGTCTATCATTATCAACGTCTTCAAACGAAATCAGCACAGAAAAGTCAACAATAGAAAGATCTTCAAATTGAAGCTTTCCGAATCTGATTAGAAAGATTATTCATCTCACAAGCTCCCCCTATTTATGTGCTCCCCCTTTTCGATTGCATCTTCTGTGAGGATATAGGAACAGCTTTCCCAAATCTCTAATCTTGAGTGCTTTAGAAGATGTAGGAGGAGGATTCCTAGCTCGGTATCTTTTACAAACTTGAGGAATAGGTTCCCTGATCAGGTACACTACTTAACTGATGATCGGTCATCACTTACAACAAAATATGTGAAACACATTCACAAACACAATCTCGACATTTCTAATTAGATCATTTCATTTTAACAAAATAAACCAGTGTTTATTTGTGTATGAAAACAAGCGAACCCGTGTTCGGTTGTACGCAATTTCTGTGAAATGCATGAAAAATGATAAAATTGTAACATCATAATATGGAAGACCTAAAATAAATTAAAATGAAATTTTATTATAAATATATAATATAACATCCTTTCTTTTAACCGAGAACTGAATCGATCATGAGATCATATCCTCAATATATACTTTAGCACAAAGTTGAATTAAACATTGACAAGCAATGAGATCACACTGATAACTATTTAATAACAGTCTTTGAATTATTTTGAAATTATCAAACAGATCAATAACAATTAAATGCTTTAGAATGCTAGGAACCCACAATCATTTTGCAAAAACCCTCACCCAACCTTAGGATTTCTTGAATTTTGTTACGATCTTTATAGAACAAAGCTTGTGCAGATATGTGTAAGTGATTATTAACAGAATATTGCATTTTGTGATGAATTCAATATTTAGATGATTTAACACAATTTAGATCAAAAATGGTGAGAGCTCCAGGTCTATACTTATGTATAACAAAGGAGATGACCATTTAATCATGTGCTGATGAGCGCTCCAGGTCAGTTTACCATACAGCCGAGGAGATCATCACTCCAGCTTAGTACTACCGTAAAGCAGAGGAGATAAGCACAAACACAAGTCACATAAATACACCAATCAAGGCACAAAGATATGGCTTATATGATTTGTATAATGGTGGGTGAATAATGTAAGGCCCCATTCCCGGGCACCTTACAGCTGGTGGTTTATCACGTATAAAACATTATAAAATGTATCTTAATTTTGCAGCGGAATTTAAAACATTCATGAATAACTAAAAACATGTCATTTACAACATCTGTTTTCATCTGAAAAATACAAGACATGTCAAATACGGATGCCAGCCTTAAAATGCTCCTAGTAGCTTATGCATCCATGCCTGCAACTTCTCATCATCAAGTCAGCGACGCTGAGTGAGTTCTAGTTTTATAATAAAATACTTTACTTTCGTTAAAACCGTTCTTTCAAATCATACTATACTATACAACCATTCGTGATCATGCACCATACGTACATACATATAATATTATTATTATCTTCCATTACGTTCATTAACTTTGTTCGTTCAACGTATTACATTATCGTTCACTTCTCTTTCTAGATCCGGTCAGACTTTACCCTGTTCGTGGCACTCAGCCACGATTACTGAGGCTGAATGACGGGGATCCTGTTCTGTACATTCTTACGATAGTTCATTTACGTTCATTCATACGTTTGTTCTTTCATACATGATCTTTTGTTCATTACTCAGTATTACTTGAATCTTGTCTCTTGCAATATCCCCGACTCATGCTCGAAAGCTGATGCTGTGCCGGGGCCTGCTCACAAACCCTCGACTCATGTTCGAAGACTGACACAACACCGGGATACGTGACAAAGATCCCATAAGAGTCAATCACAAGGATTGAACTACATCCGAGTTTGTTGCAACACCAAGTCGCTCACCTCATTGTCTCGTCTCATGCAATATCCCCGACTCATGTCCGAAGACTGATACTGTACCGGGGCCTGACAAACAAACCCCCGACTCATGTACGAAGACTGACAGAGTACCGGGATACGCGACACGGATCTCATCATCCGTCACATTTGTCATATGCACTACTCCCGACTGATGTTCAAATATTGATACTGTGCCGGGGCCTGCTCACAAACCCCCGACTCATGTCCGAAGACTGACACAGTACTGGAGTACGCAATCGGTATCCTGTCTCATGCAATACCCCTGATTCATGTCCGAAGACTGATACTGTGCCGGGGCCTGACAGACAAACCCCTGACTCATATCTGAAGACTGACACAGTACCGGAGTACGCAATCTGTATCCTGTCTCATGCAATATCCCCGACTCATGTCCGAAGACTGATACTATGCTGGGGCTTGACACACAAACCCCCGACTCATGTCCGAAGACTAACACAGTACCGGGATACGCGACAAGGACCTTTTTCGAGACTGTTGCGACACAGAGTCGCTCACCTCATACATATGCTTGCAAGCCTTTCATTCGTTCATTCATTCATTCATTCATTTATTCATGTATGCATTCATTCATTACATTCCTCTTTTCATTATCTTCCACTTTACGTTACATAATACTTTCATTACATTTATTAACGTTCAACGCAAAGCCAAGAGAAGACATACGTATATAATAAGGAACACACATAAACATAAACATACATCATCACCAATATAGGCACACCATACATGCATAACACACAACAAACAAGCCATCACATCCTAACCAGGCTTATCTCTCCATATTACCCCTTAAAAACCACTTAGAAAACCTCAAGTCCAAAGTGGGCGCATGGGTCCTTCCAGGCGCATGAGCATAAAAATTCTAAGTATAAAACAGTCTGGGCGCATGGGCACTGTTTGGGCGTTTTTGACCTGTTTAGGCGCATCAACACTTTAACATTTTAACACTTTAGGCGCATCGCACAATTCAAGCGCATGGGCCATCTCTGCTGGGCGCATGGCCAGCCATTTTAGGCGCATGGGTCATCTGCTGGGCGCATGGCCAGCCATTTTAGGCGCATGGGCCATCTGCTGGGCGCATGGCCAGACAATTTAGGCGCATGGGCCATCTACTGGGCGCATGGCCAACAACTTGGATGCCTAGCCAATTACTGGGCGCATGGGCCTTCCCTTTGGTGCATGGCCAGCAATTCAAGCGCATGGACCACTGTTCATGTTCATCTGAATCATTCTGAAATGTTTTCTATGTTACCAATTTCACCCTATTCTCATTCTAAGAATACCCAAACATAGATCTAACATACTAAGGCCACCTAAGCATGCTAAACATCAACTCTAACCCATAATCATCACTATAACATACATACGTACATACAACATTCGGACATAAAGCTGTAAATCCACGGTTTCTTTAAAAACGTTTACCTAGTATGCATAATAGCCCCAAATCAGTTGAAAATCCGTAAAATAGGGGTTCTAGAAACTCACCTTTAGCAGCTTTTGAGCAACACTCTTCCCGTTCAAGACCCACTTTGATTCAGATCTTAAATCCCAAAACAAACACTGAACACCAAGAACTTCGGTCAAGAACTCGAAACCCTGCTCAAACAGAGCTCAAACAAGAGAAGACTTACTTTTTTCAGCTTCTTCTTCCTCTTTCTCACTCTAGAACCAGGCTCTCTCCCTTTTCTTCTTTTCAACCGTGAAAAAAGATGAAGAAGAAGAAATAATGGCCACCCATGCCCTTAAATATCTTAAAATAATAAGATTCATACTTTGTACACTTTATCCCCTTCCATTTGTGCACAATTTCCATTCTTTCTATTTACTTTTCTTTTCCTTCCGTTTAAGTAGAAATTTCGAGGTGTTAGAGTGAAAGATTAATTCTCAATCCAATTTTTGTCGGGACTTAGTTTTTGTGCGGGCCAAAAAAGATTGCGTAAATCCAGACGTCCTTAAGCATATATTGTAATCTAAATCATGATGCTGCTGTCTACTTTATTCTTCAAGCTGAGTCTACCAAGCATATCATTAAAGAGTCTGTTTGTTTTTTTATTTTTTGCACTTAAAAATAAGATGCGAATCATATAACAGCATCAGTTACTATCATTTCTCATTTTATAAACGCAAGTCATGCAAAAACAAGCATTTGAAGAAGATATAAAATCATTTCTCAATCATCTCGAATCAAGTTCCCAGTTGTTTTTTTATTTACTTATACTCTACCCCTAAATTTTTATTTTTGCAAACTTATTAAATTTTTTAATTTTTAAAATTTTTTATTTTTTTATAAAACTATACAAAAATAAAAATTTATCAAAGAAGGTCTTTCAAACTACACTGATCATCAAGATAAGAAATGAATTATCAAGAAATATGAAGTGATTGTGAAGTGAGAACTGTGATTGTCCATATAAAAATCCAGATTATAGATAAAATACTATGACCTTAACCTGTTTGTTCCGCCTCAAATTTGAATTAGAAACAATCTCTCTCAGTAAACCGAATTACTAACAGTCCTCCTGAATTGTTCCTACACTCATTAGCACATTAGTTTGAAAGGGGAACCCAGGTCATCGTAGTCCTAGAAGTTCCTTTTTATCAATATAAGAAACTTGCTTCGGCACACAGCCATTTAAACAATGAGGAATATTTGTATCCTTCTTTTTAATTTGCCAATTTTTTTGGGTCAACTAATTTGGATTTGATTTGTGTTCAACTAATTTGAATTTGAATGAATTCAATTTGGAAATCATTTTCTGTTTAAGGCCAGAACGAAAAGAATTTGGTTTTACACCTTTGGTCATTTTCATTTTTGAATCATGTGAAACCGGCTTCACATGAAAACGATTAGATTCAGGGTTTTTCATCCAACCATTCAAAGATGTGTGCTTTTTACCTCTTGGTCCAGAGAAGCAACCCGTGTTGCCTTTACCATCTCGAACATTCTTTGTAGACTTACATTTGGAAAAGCAATTCGTTTTTCATTTACTATTCGAAACAAGTCTTTGAGAGCACTTCTTTACCACATGACCTTCTTTTCCACACTCAAAACAAGCCTTGAAAGGCTTTTGATGCTTGACTAAATTGTGTGATGCACGTGGGGATGAGGATTGCTTTGAGCTTGTAACAGATTCTTTCTTGTTTTGGCATTTCTTATGCTGAATAGGGAATGAGATCTTCACTGATTGACTGGGTTGTTTTGCAATTGGAGAACAAATCTATATTGGTCTTAATTAAGCTTTTGGAAGCTTTTGATACTTGACAATGTCAGGAGATATCTTGATATGTGAGGAACCAACACGCTCGTCTGTGTTTGATTCATCATATGAGCTTATCTAGTCTCGTATCCACAGATCTTCTTCCAAAGGATCTTGATTGACACCTCCTATTGTGTCGGCTTCGGTTATGGATTCTCATTGCTTTATGATTCAACAACTGTTCCTTCTTTGACAAACCTGACGGGAACAAACGAAGGAATGTTACCTAATTTGAATTTGTTGAAGAACGTTGGAGAAGCAACTGATATTGGTGTTGGAGCATCAGAAATGGAATCGTTGTTAATCTTCTTATCAGACCCTTGCCTGAGGAATCCCAAACCTACAAGAGAATCTTGCACATCTCTATCCTCGTTAAGATTAGCACTACTTAAATTTGCATTTAAATGAATAGTTTCTACAACTTCAATCAAATCATTTGTTGAATGAGGTCTGGGGATTGGTGAATAACATAAAGTAGAAGGAGGTGGAACTGAATTAAATACAGTTTCACCATCAGATTTATATCCAATCCATGTTTTACCCGCACCCCTTGTTGTTTAGCAATAAGCTCATCCTTTTTCATGTGTGAAAGGGTCCATTTATCAAGCTTCGTTTAAAGCTTTGTTGTTTCAATTGAGCTAAAATAGCCTTTTCTTTCAAAATATTAATTTCAACGTTACGCTCCAAAATGATTCTTCTTAAAAGATCATTTTCAGCCAATGCTTCATCAAGTTTCCTTGAAAAACCAATTTCATTTTTCTTTAATTCCTCATTGAGTATCTTTAATTCCTTTTAATTTACTAGTAACAATCTGTTGGCCTTATAAATCCCAAATAATCTGATTTTGCAACATGAAGAACAATATCCTGAACTGTCTCATAAGGAAGACCCATGATAGTTCGTTCTGCAGCTCAGCTTTTTTCATAGTTGCAAACCGTTGTAATTTTTTGTTGTTCCTCTTCTTTTACCTTTAGCATCTCCTCAGTCTTAGATTCTTTCTTTCTGTTATTAGCTTTTCCAGCCTTATCTTCATCGGTTCTGACAGACTCCAGTTTATTGTCATTGTAGACTCTTAAAGCTTCATAATTTTCTTTGATTTTAACAGTGGAATCCCAATTAGTTCTCAATAATTTCATCTTTCAATCAGCTCGGCTTTGTAATCAAGTATGCTAGTTACAGAAGAAACAAGTTTAGTATTAAGCATGTTGGTTTGATGTGGGAAGAAGGCTTACTGAAATTCTTTTCTTTGCATAACCGGCTCGAGAGGTTTTAGTCTGTTTATCATATCCATAAGGTTTTTATCGACATAACCTCTTTCTTTCTTTAACATTTTAACTTGATAATTCCATGCAGATGGAAGAGAGTCGAGAAGCTTTTGAATTTGTTCATGACTACTGAGATCAGGCACATGCTTCTTTAGATTATTTGCTACTTTCAAAAATCGATCAATTAAATCTGACAATTTTTCTTTCTTTGTACCTGTAAAAGAGTCAAACCGGCTTTGTGCCATTATGAGATTATCTGATTTAAAGTCTTCTAAAGATGACATCATTGTAAAAATTTTGAATAATTAAACGCCCCAAAAAATTTTTTCCCAAAAATTGTAAAATAATTCTCCCCCGAGAAAAATATATTCTTAATGTCATGCTAGACAATCTTGGTAACTGGGGTCAAGCTGTTTTTTTATAAATCTTGCAAAATCAATGAAAATTCTTATCGGGATGAACTCAATTAATCCCAACTAGGGGAAAAACTCATCTTTAACATTCGAATTTCGCTGATGAAATGATAGTTTCGCCGAAATTATAGTTTCGCAGAGTTAGTTTCGCTGTCAACTCTAGTTTTGCTGAGCCGACGGTAGTTTCGCTAGAAATTTCGGCAGCAATTTCGCTAGCCAAATGCCTAAAACAGCTTAGTTTCGCCGACAAGTTCGCACGAAACAAGCTTGAACTTTGGTTCAATGATACTTTCGGCAGCAATTTCGCTTGTAAATCACCCACAAGCACCGTTGAACTTTCGTTCAATGAAACTAGTTTCGCAGAGATGCTAAAATTAACTACAAAGTGTAAAACACTTGTAGTTTCGCTGAAAGAACAGGCGGTTTTGCTGGATAAATCTGTAATTTCTCTGGACGAAGCTGAAAAGCTTTTTCAACACGAAATCAATCTGAAATCATCAAAAAATTAATAGATTTGAGATCTGATGATTAACAGAGCTTCCCTAACCAAAAACGAACAAAATTCAAGCAAATGCCATATCAAATACATTCGAATCTGATCTAAAATTGATGAAAACTTGATACTGAACAAAAACACACAAAACCTAAACTTCTCTCTCTAAAAATTTTCAAATCTTCAGTAAATTTGATCCAAAATGGCTATGATACCAAATTGTAAGCCCAGGTTGAACACACTTGAATCAAATCATGAAGATTATAGATCAAAATATGATAATCAAAATCAAAACCCCTTTAATCTTCAATTAGATTGCAAAATATTGTTTACAAGTAAATCTCTCAATCTATTGGTCATTCAACCATTAACAACCCTAATGACAATTAACCTATTTATAGTCTAGACTAATATTCACTAATTGCACTTAACTCCCTAGACTTACGCTAATTAATACAAAATTACATATTAAGCATAAAAATGACTAAAAACAAGATAAAATATATTTTGTTCACACAAAATATATTTATTACAATATAACTCCTAGTCATCTAAATCTTCAACGTCTCATCTCGGTTCCTCCTCTCGAACGTGTCGGGTTTGACTTTTGTTGACTTTGACCATGACATTGACTTTAGATGACTTTCACTGTGTTGATAATATAGACTATCTTTTACAGCTCCAAAAATTATTTTGCAAAAGCGATTATTTATATGAAATGAAATGATGGTTTAAATTCATTCTGCTGCAATTTTTAATTAAGTTAATGTATATCATATATTTTATTTGTAATGATTGTTTAACTGTGAGTGTGTGAGGAACAGGACCTTACATCACAAATTTGATATACACTAAGTAAGTTATATTGTAAATTTTCACAAAAACTCACTTTCTCAAATTTGAGTATACCATTTGTTACCATTCCTTCACCAATAATTTTACCTCCCTTCTTATCCCCACCAAATGCCATATATGAAGCATTTTTATGTTTGAAATCATTGAAAATAGAACAGTTTTCTATCATATTCCGCGAATAACCACTATCAACATATCACTTGTTGTCAGTCATCCATGGATGTTCCTACACAAATAATGAAATCAATTACAAATTGGAGCCCAAGCCTTAATGGTCAAGGGCTTGCCATTTGTATCTAGGATTGTTACTCCCTCATGGATGAGCCTAGATGTCTCAATGTTTTTTTTAAACTCTTTTGATTCACTATTGTTTGTTTGGAGTGAGGATAATTTTGTTAGAGATGTACTTGAGACACTTTGTTCTTAATCCTCAAGCAGTTCCTCTTTCACCTCTTCTGTTTCTTCTTTATTGATGAGGATCCTTGATTAGAAAAAGTTTGTGTATCCTTTGCTTTGAATATGGTACATAATTACCTTTTTCAAAGTAATAATAGAATGATTTATCTTGCTGCAAATCCACCTTCTTATGAGGAGTTTTGCTTTGGGTTGTTTCTCTTCTTTCTATTTGTTTGATCATTAGCAGATGTTGGCTTCTTTTCCATTAGAACCTTTTGTTTAGGTTGTCGCTTCTTTTTCTTTGAACTTTCCTCACTTTCAATGAATTGAGAGTCTGATTCAACATTCTCAAATTGTTGCTTCTTTGGGATTTTTGATTTGTTTTTTTGTTGAAATATCATTCATGAGTAGAATGATTTTACAAATAGCATAGTATTTGTTGATGTAACAATTAGCAGTCATATGATTATTTATGTTGCATATAGAATAATAGTTGCTGAAGTAGCAATAAGTTGTATTTTTGTTGTGCATGTCACACCACTTATAGTATTTTTGTTCTTCATTGCCAGACTCTCATAATCTTTTTCTTTTTCATCTTCGTCTCTCTCTCTCAAATTTTGCAGCTGAAGAATCTTTACCTCTACTAGACATGATGTCAAATGTTTCTTATGGCTGGGTCTCCACAACCTTCTGTCCGTTCTTACCTTTGGCATTGTGTGATTCAGCTGATGATTACTTCTTCCATGGATCATCTCCGGGTGACTATTTTGATGAAGAAACATTCTTCTTCCATGGAGTTTCTCTGGATGGATCTGAGACAGTCTTCTTCTTCTGTGGGTGTTCAGTGGAAGTGAGTTTCTCTTCTTTTGTGAATCCAATAGTTTGTTTTGATAAAATAGTTTTGTGCTTCTTGTTAAACTCATGAATTCCTTCATTTAATTTGAAAATTATTTTTTTGATGGTCTTTAACATATTTCTTTGTTTGGAGGATAAGGTAAGTTAATTGACACATTCTTTCCCTTACCCAAACTAGCATATTTTTACTCATTAGGCTCATCTAGGTCATCATAATCATCAAAGTCAAATTCTGATTCAGATAGTTTTAAAAGTTATGATTCAGATGAATCAATTTCACTGACCTTAGTATCTTCACCATTCACCAAGTCATTAATTTCAATTTTTGGTTCAGATTTGGTAATGGTTTGACAAACTGTTTGTCATTAACTCATGTATGGTGGTGCAGGTATAATTTACTAGAGGTGCAACAACATGAAATCCCAACCCATTCTTTTTCCTTGTTTCAATTTGAGTATTCAAACGTTTCTCATATTACTAAGATGACAATTGAAACTTCTGAAGTTTCACTTAAGTGGATGTATTATCAGACATGGATTTTGTTTAAGACGTAGTCAAATGCTCAACTTAGGCCTTCAAATTATAGTTTTTAGACAAAAGTTTATCCAAATATTTTTATAAAGAGTTATTTTAATCTTTGTTGGACCAAAAGAACCAATGAGCCGGATCAGAAAAACCTTTAAGTCCCACAGACATCACAACAACTACTGAAGACCACAACAGCTGAAGACTCTTTAGGAGCAGCCTGAAATCTGGCACAAACACATGTAGCAAACATAATATCTGGTCTAGAAGTTGTTAAATACATCAAGGACCCAATCATACATCTGTAAAGTGTTTCATCAACAGCTTTACCTTTCTGATCTGCATCCAGTTGTGTGGTGTTGCACATGGGAGTAGAACAGGGCTTACAGTTTTGTAAATCAAACTTATTTATAAGATCTTTTGTATATTTTGACTGATGAATAAAGGTTCCATCAGCCTTTTGTTTAATTTGCAAGCCTAGAAAGAACTGTAATTCTCCCATTGCACTCATTTCAAACCTCTTTTTCATTAATGTTGTAAAATCATCACACAACTGGGGATCAGAGGATGCAAAAATGATATCATCAACATAAATCTGAACAAGTAGCTTATGCTGATCCACCTTCTTAATAAACAAAGTTTTATCAATGGAGCCTCTAGTGAAATTATTCTTAAGAAGAAAAGTGGAAAGTGTCTCATACCAGGCTCTAGGAGCTTGTTTCAACCCATAAAGAGCCTTATCAAGTTTATACACCCATTCAGGATGTTTATTATCCTCAAAACCTGGTGGTTGACACACATAAACTTCTTCTTTTATTTTACCATATAGAAATGCACTTTTGATATCCATTTGAAAAACTTTAAGATTGTGGAATGCAGCATAGGCTAAAAACAATCTGATTGCCTCTAGTCTGGCTACAGGGGCAAAGGTTTCATCATAGTCAATACCTTCTTCTTGTGAAAACCCCTGTACAACCAGTCTAGCCTTGTTCTTAACAATAAGCCCATTTTCATCAGTTTTATTCCTAAACACCAATTTAGTGCCTATTGCACACTTACCTAGGGGAAGAGGAACCAGTTCCCACACTTGCTGTTTCTTGAACTGAAGAAGCTCAAGCTGCATGGCTTCAACCCATCCATTGTCTCTCAAAGCAACATGGTAGTTCTTTGGCTCTAGCTGACTGATGAAGAGAGCATAGAAGCAGAAGTTAGACAATTGACTTCTTGTTGAAACACCAGCATTGATATCACCAATAATCCGAGACATTGGGTGATTCTTCAGTTCTTGACAAACAATGAGATCTATGCAAGTGTTTGTAGGACCTTCAGCAGCAGCAGATGTTGATGCATACTCTCTAAACCAAGAATTAGATGGTAACTCAAAAGATGTAGAGGAATCAGAGATCTCATCAGCATTTGTTGTGTATGGAACTACTGAAGCTACAGGAACATCAAATTTAGCAGACACAGGCAGTTGGTCACTAAACTTGAATAGGTGAGTATTGATATTATCATCATCATCATCAATACCACCAGGTGGAAGACATGCTGCAGAAGATGATTTATCCACAGGATCTGCAACAGCTGGAGGTTGATAAGGAACATATTGCAGTATGTCCAAATCAAACAACTCCACAGGGTTTTGTGGAATCTTGTCCATAGGAGATTCATTAAACTTCACATGCAAAGTCTCTTCAACTATCTTTGTTCTGCAGTTGAAGACTCTGTATGCCTTGCAAGTAGATGAATAACCAACAAAATACCCTGCATCCACCTTAGGATCAAATTTTTGGAGTTGATCCTTTTTGTTGAGAATAAAACACGGACACCCAAATGCTTTGAAAATTGAAATTAGAGGAGCCAAATGATGGAGAACTTCATATGGAGTCTTCATCAACCTCTGATTCACTAAGACTCTATTCTGCACATAGCAAGCTGTGTTAACAGCTTCAGCCTAAAAGGTCAGTGGCAAACCAGAGTCAGCCAGCATGG
The DNA here is from genome assembly GCA_025506515.1 of Flaveria trinervia. Taxonomy (NCBI): domain Eukaryota; kingdom Viridiplantae; phylum Streptophyta; class Magnoliopsida; order Asterales; family Asteraceae; genus Flaveria; species Flaveria trinervia. The sequence goes on along the minus strand of JACCIX010001198.1, from coordinate 87,907 downwards.
ACCTTGCAGCTTCAATTAGGGTCCTGTTCTTTCTCTCCACTACTCTATTTTGTTCTGGAGTCCTTGGTATGCTAAACTGCCTTTTGATTCCCTTTGAAAGATAGAAGTCATCAAGTGTATGGTTTCTGAATTCAGTTCCATTGTCACTCCTAATACACTTGACTGGAAGGGAATACTGCTTCTCAACATACAACACAAAGTGAATAATCTTCTGAGCAACCTCATCCTTTGAATGTAGAAAGAAAGTCCATACAAATCTGTAGTAATCATCCACAATTACCAGACAGTATTTCTTCTTTGCCATGCTCATCACTCTCACAGGACCAAATAGATCCATATGCAGTAATTGCAAGCAGGCAGTGGACTTAGGCTCTTCAATAGGAGGGAATGAGACTTTGTGATGTTTTCCTTTTAAACAAGCAGTGCAGGTTTCATCACAGTGGAACTCCTTTATTGTAAGGCTCTAACTAAACTATTGTGGATTAGCTGATTCATGTTTTTGAAATTAACATGACCCAGCCTTCTGTGCCACAGTTTAGAATCTTGAGAAGAGGCTTTGGAAAATAGGCAAGGATTGCCTCTGAGATCTATTTTCTTGGAAAGATCTAAGGCATACACTCTTCCTGTCCTGTTGGCTCTCAGGAGAGTGTGATCATCCAACACCTTTTCAATCAAATGCAGAACTTTGGATGACAGAATCCTACAGTTCTGACTGGTGAAAAGAGCAACATGGCCTTTATCACACATTTGACTGACACTCAAGAGATTGTACTTGAGATTTTCCACATGATTAACATCATCAAACTTTATTTCTCCATTGGAGACAAAGCTGTTTCCAATGATGTAACCCCTAGCATCATTGCCAAAAGAAACAAACCCCTTCTTTCCTTGAGAGTAGTCATGAAGAAGAGAGCTGTTCCCAGTCATGTGCATAGATCCCCCACTGTCTACATACCAGATGCTACTTTGGCATGTTGAAGAACCCTGCAATTATAACAATCAGTTAGTTTTGGAGACCCAAACCTTTTTGGTTTTGGGCCTATTCTCATCAACAGATGGTAAACTAACAGCTTTTGTTGGAAATAACAGCCTGAGAGGAAGAAGATGGTGAAGAAGAGGAATCCTTTGGCTTGGACCTCCTTTTCTGTGGTTTCAACATAGGAGCATCTAATTGGTTAACTCTTCCCAATAGATGTTGAACCATCATAACCAGCTGTGTCTGATTTTGTGATAAAGCTTTCAGCTCATCAGACACATTGCCATTGGAGTTTGATAAGTTCCTATGTTGCACCTTCTTCTTTTGAGCAATCTCAACTGTTACCTGTTTAACCCCTTCCTTTTTAGATTTCTTTATGGACTTAAGGGTTACAGGATTTGATGTTGCTGATACAAATGTGGTCTCAAACTCAGTTTTCATTTTAACCATTTTGTCTTTAATGTCCTCTTTATGTTTGAGTTTGTTACCTCTTTTGTACCAGCAATCATCTGTAAGATGATTGAACAAACCACATACTTCACATGGTTTCTTCTTCATCTTATGTTGATCATCAACTAAAGAAGATGAAGCAGCTGAAGACTTGCTCTTCAGTGCCTTGGAAGCATTGTTTGCTTTCTTGACTTCCTCTTTAGTAGTCTTCAAACTCTTTCTACTGACAGTTTTCTTCTTTTCAGTACTGATAGTAGTTGGAGTTTTAACTTCAGGTGTTAAATCTTGCTCTCTAGTCCTTTGAGGACTTCCAGAATTAACTCCTGAGTGATTAACTCATTGATCATGTGAGTGTCAGCAGTGGAACCATCAACATCAGCTGATAGGTTCTATGAGGGCTTAGTGCTGACTTCTACTTCTGATAGTGCTGAATCAGAAAGTAGATCACATGATGAAATGGATTGGTTATTACTCTCACCATTAGATTCTACCTCTGCTCTGGGAGTAAAATCTGTAGGTGGAGCAGTGTGATTGTAACCAATGCCAAACTTCACATTGGAAGCAGATTGCTTACTAAGAAGCATTTCAAAACCTTTGCATGATTGTACCCATCGATCACACTCTACTTGGGTGACTGCAAGGTTTCTTTGAGATCTTTGTACTTCTCTAGAAGTACCTCTTCCCTAGCCTTATAATATGTGATTTGGCATTTAAATTTGTAAATCTCATCATTCTTTTCATTAAGCACAGACTCAAATTCAGCTTTTCTTGTGGAAATTGTTTGTTCTAGCTCAATGTTCTTGTTAATCAAAGCTATATTTGCTTCTCTAATAGATGCAAATGCTGCTATGCATGTTTCAGAACATAATTTGGCTTTTGCCTCAAGGATACCTGTGATACCTTTGGTGTAGAGGCATTAGTGGATGAAGTATCAGCAGAATCCAAAGCCATAAGAGCTAGATTTCCAAAGGGACTGTCACCACCATGTTGACCAGCACCAGTGAACAGTTGTTCATGACCAGACAAATCATCTGGTAAACTACTCCAGTCAACAACTCCTGGGGTGAAGAAGCTGTGTTGTTGAGGTTGAGTTTGTTGATGAGATTGGGAAGGTTGTGGTTCAGGAAATGCTTGTGGTTGTTGTGCAATTGGAGCTTGAACAGGATTTGGTTGAGGCATATAATAGCAGGGATAAGGATATGACATTTGACCCTGAGGAACAAAGTATGCAGGAGACCTAGGATGTGAATGATGACCAAAACCAGCAGGATGTTGCCCTCTGTTTTATGGACTAGTACTAGGAAAAGTCACAAATGGTGTAGAAGAGTTAGATCCAGTTGATCTACACTCTCTTGCAAAGTGTCCCAGCCTTGGCATCTGTGACACCTCAACTTACTCTTGTCAAAACCAACTTTGGTTTTGCCAGAGAGTCTAGGAAATTTCCTGCCAGTTCTCTTATAGAACTTCTGAGATCTGATATTAATCAATGCCATTTGGCTCAGAATATCCATATCTTCTAGATCATCATCAGCTATTCCTTTCAAATCATCCATGATGAAGCATAGATTGTCACTATTACCGCGAGAATGACTCTCAATACCAACAAATGCATGATCAGAACTATTTGAAGAGAAATCAATATGCTCATCATAATTACTTTCAGATGCAGCATATTCTGACTCATGACCAACCAAGGCAGTATTCCCTGGTACAAAGTCATCAGTGAGCTTTCCTGATGAGGACAGTTTCCTCTTCTGCTCTATCTCTCTTTCGAATGTAAGCAGTTTATGAAGTTGGGTGAGAGATAGGCTATCCAGATTTGCACTGGAGCGTAGGACAATAGTGTATGTGTCCCATCTCTCAGGCAGTGATCTGAGGAACCTGTTATTCATCTGGCTATTGGTGTATTCCTGTTTCACCATTTTCAGCTCAGAGATCAAGCAGGAAAAACGCTCAAACTGTTGAGTCAGTGTCTCACCCTTTCTATCAGAGAATGTCTCATATTGTTGGGCAAGGATTTCTCTGTTGTTTGCTAAGACCTCATCTGTGCCACCGAATTGTTCCTTCAGGGAATTCCAGAGATCATCAGCAGTTTCATGATGCATAAGCCCTGAATAGATTTCATTAGGCAGTGCCATGGCCAGAATTCCATGGGCTTTAGCATCAATCTCAAACAGTTTCTGATCTTCATCAGAGTATTGTTCCTTCTTCTTCGGAACCATTTGATTGGTTTCCGGATTGTTCACCATAGGCTTATGTGGTCCATGTACCACAGATGTCCAACAACCTGAACTGTTAACAGACAGGTGATGAAGCATTCTTCGCTGCCATATGTTATACTTGGTCCTAACCAGCATCGGAGGCTTGGTTGAGGAACCAGTATTGTGAGGATCATTAGAAGGAGTAGTCATCTCAGATTCAATCAAATTCAATTAAGCTATAACAGATTTACAACAAAAACACAACAACCAATTGAACAAGAGAGATCTCAAAATAAATGAACGAAAGCGTCAGAAATTCAATAATCTATAACCAGTTCTTGCAAAATGCTAATTCAATCAAACATAGATATCAATTAGCAGTTTCAATGATCAATTGTTAGATCAATCAATGATTAACCTACTCTGATACCACTTGTTAGGATGAGTGATCTATGTTTGATTGATTAGAGAGTATAGCAGCGGAATTCTAACAATGAATTAGCCAATTTACAAGAACGAAAAGATATTCAATGTAAGAACAAAAATGTGTTAGGACCTGGTATTCGACTGAAATACGTAGATATCACGTGTATACCGGATCAAATAGTGCGGAATCCTATTTGATTGGCGATCCAATCAGTGAGAACACACGAAGAATCAATCAAGGATTGAAAATAACGTTAGAAATCGATAAGGAATCGATCTAATGTGTTCTATGAACTTGGAGAACGATTTGGAAGGTTTCTAGACGGCTAGGGTTCGTATGGAATTGAACTTGAACCAATCTCCCTGTTTTTCACCAATTGAGTTGTATTTATAGGTTGGCACTATTCAATCGTGCGACTCAACCATTAGTTTGGTTCAGTCGTGCGATTGAACCATGCGGTTGGTTCATTCGTGCGACTGAGTGTTCAGTCGTGCGACTGAACCAATCTTATGTTACAGTCGTACGACTGATCCAGTCTCCTGGTTCAGTCGTGCGACTGAGTCAATCGTATGAAGTTCTTCATGCTTATGGTTCATTCGCATGAGCCATTCGCATGGGAACTTCATTAAGTTAAGTTTGAATGTTTTAGTTAATTAATATAATATTATATGTAATCATTTAAGTAATCATACACTCAATCAATTCATTTACGACTCATTAATGAACTATTAAACATTATAACCAACAGACTATCAACATCAGTTCATTAATCATACCAAACAAGATCTATTACATCACATATCACGATCTAGGGACATACATGTATCAACAAAATGGTTATAGATAGAGAGAATTCTGCAAATAAATTTCATTCAATATTCGCTTTCGTGGTAATGGAATGTCACAATTACAATTAGGTCGACATCTCTTATATAAGAGATGTGACGTCTGCTGATGTCACTTGATAGTGACATCTAACAGAATTTATCGCAAACTACTGATAGTTAACACAACTACTGAAGATGTCAAACAGCTGACATCTTCTTACAAAAATACTAAGTGTTAACTATTATTACAACAACTGAAAAGAAACTACTGAAACAATAACAACTGAAGAACATACTCTTCAGTTGTTTTACAAATACTGAAACAAGAAACTACTGAAAGGTAAAACATCACAACTACTGAAGAAGACATCTTCAGCTGTTGTGACAACGACTGATACTTTGGTCTTCAGCACTTGTGTCTTCAAACTTTGTCTTCAGCACTTGTCTTCAGACTTTGTCTTTAGCACTTGTGTCATCAGACTTTGTCTTTAGCACTTGTGTCTTCAGACTTTGTCTTCAGCACTTGTGTCTTCAGACTTTGTCTTCAGCACTTGTCTTCAGACTTTGTCTTCAACAGCTATTCAGGGAGATGAGTCCCCTGAAGATGCTCCTGTATCACCCAGGCAGGATATACATGCTGGTTTAAACCCCCCAGTAGTATCAGAGACTCTACCAGCCATAGCCGCTCAGGATTCCTCTCAAAAGGAGCCAGCAGCCACCACAAAAGGGGTACCCACACATCTGGGATCTTCCTCACTTGAGGAGATTGCCATTGAAGAGCACCATCCTCCCCAGGTGCACACTTCTTTTACCCCATCTCCCCATGCAACCGCCCCCCAAAGTCCAACCATAATTATTGCAAACGTGCTGACTCAGTTGCATGCCTCTCCTCCTCCCCAACAACCACCAACAAAGGGGAGAACCACAGATATTGAGGAAGAGGATCACCATGCTTCTGACAACCCACAGCATTGGGGTTTACAAATTCTAACTCCTGGTGTAGCTAGGGAGATTAGAACATCTAGTGAGGCTGCCACCTCTTCTGTATCAGCACATGATCAGAATGAGGCTGGTAACATAGCTAAGACCTCACTAGAGGCAACAGCTGATGAAGGACACAGTCATGAGGCTGGAAGTCCCCAGTTCCAAGACAAAGGGGCACATGCTAAAACTGGTCTACACCCAGTGCATGTACATCCTGCTACAAGCAGGAGGTCAGGTGATTCAGCATCTGCTGATGATGACCTGGGCTTTTTCTATGACGTTCTAGCCCACAACACCATCCTGGGGCTGAGGTAAGCAGACTACAAGAATTGCTTGCCAAGCAGTCTCAGGATGTAAGTCCATCTGCCCCTACCAACCCACAGATGGCACCTTCATTTGAAGGTCCCCCAAACACTTTACCCTCTCACTCCACTGAGCCTCCAACCTCTGCTTTTGGCACTATCTCTCCGGGACAGAACCCCCCTGAGCAGATGGTTGCTGCATTCCAACAATCCCTACCTCTCATCACTCCCATCATCAATGACATTGTTTATAAAGCCATTGATGAGAGGCTCTCCTCAAGTCTACAACCACTCATTGATGATGCTTTGCACAAGAAACTTTCTGCGGTACAAACCCCTGCCACCAATGCATCCAAAAAGGGGGAGAGTACAGCAGTGAAAGAAAAGAAAATAAAAAGAACTGAGGATGAGAAGGCACAAGAGAAAAACAAGGAGTTAGAAAAAGAAAAGGAACAACTGATCACTTACAAAAGAAAGAAAAGTGCTGGTGATCAAACAAATGCTGAAGAAAAATCCTTGGAAGAGCTGGTAAAAGATGCAGATGAAACACACAGCTAATCCATGGATAAGATCATTGAGCAACTCTTCAAGCAAGGCTTTGATACAGCCACACTAGACAGTGCGATCAGGAGGTTGGAAGTAGAGGAAATTCAAAACAGATGGGCTGGGTACAATGTGCTGGAGAAAGAGAGATTGGAGATCATGATTCGATTCATAGCCAAATACTTAGGAAGATCACTCATGGAGATTCGTTCATGGACCAGAGACAGCATTCTGCCTATAGCCACCAGAATTTGTTTGTCTGAGCAATTTCACAAGGGGATAATCATTGAAGCACTTGATGAGGCTGGGGCTGGAAAAAGGTTTGAAATGGCAAGACTCACAAAAGCCAAACTCACAACCAAAATGCTTGAACAACCTTCCCAATCACCCACTCAAAAACAGCCTACCCCTCAAATCTACAAACCAATCTCAAAACCCAAATCCAAACATCCTCAACCTTCAAAACCAATTCCTTTACCACAAAAACCAACCCAACCATCATCCAGTGATGCATCTAGAAGGAGGAGAAGGGTGCTGAGGAAAGAAGAAGATGAAGAAGAAGAGGATGAAGATGATAGTCTGCCACTCTCTGCTGTTCTAAGGCTACCAGAACCCAGGAGTCAACTCATGATCACACCTGACTCACAAAGGGAAATGGTTAGAGTCAAAATAGAAGATGAAGAACAGCAGAAGCAGCACGAGGAGCAACTACTGAAGATGGTTGACAAGGAATTTCCTCAGTCATCATCTATACAAGCCATGAAAGGGCATGCTCAGAGGCTGTACACTCTCAGACACACATTTCAGTATCAAAAGGAGAGAGTGAGAGTATGGCCAGACCCCAAGGTGAGTTCTAGAATTCACAAAAGATCCATTCCACATAGATACAATGGCCAGGTTAGAAAAACAATAGACTCTACAATCATGTTGGCCATTGTAGTCTCACCTGGGAAATAATCGATGAATTCAAGAAGGCTCATCAATCAAAAATGACCCCTCAAGCCTTACTGGAAAACAAGATGATCAAAAAGGGGTTATTATATAAGAAGCTTGAAGACATTAAGAAGAATGAGCTCCAGTTACTTCTTGAGGGCACTCATCCTGATGAGTTTGTCTATAGGGAGATAACTACTGTGGAGTTGAAGAATGGCAGGACTGTAAAGTACTTATCTGAGTACTATGGTCGAGAGTTCTTCTTTGGAGGAGGAGTAGAAGAACTCTCCAAGGAGGAACAGGTTGTTCTCCTTGATGCCTATGTTCGAGAGTCGTACAGACTCATCATGGGAAAGTAGATCTCATGAATGGGGTAACAACTCTGTGTCCAGTTCCCCAAAACAGAGTTCCCATTCATATCTTGCCAAACAGATCTCTGAGATTTCTTCCCAGGCCAGTGCTTATATGGGTCATCTTCTCAACTGATCAAGAAGGAAAAAGACCAATCATTCTGCCAACAATAAGTAGGACCTCAATAAAGTTAAAGGTTTTGGCTGCATTGGTTCAGGGGGAGTTTGTTGGACCAAAAGAACCAATGAGCCGGATCAGAAAAACCTTTAAGTCCCACAGACATCACAACAACTACTGAAGACCACAACAGCTGAAGATAACAACTGATTACAAAGTCTGAAGACAAGTGCTGAAGACAAAGTCTGAAGACACAAGTGCTAAAGACAAAGTCTGAAGACACATGTGCTGAAGACAAAGTCTGAAGACAAGTGCTCAAGACACAAGTGCTGAAGACAAAGTCTGAAGACACAAGTGCTGAAGACAGAGTCTGAAGACACAAGTGCTGAAGATAAAGTCTGAAGACACAAGTGCTGAAGACCAAAGTATCAGTCGTTGTCACAACAGCTGAAGAGGTCTTCTTCAGTAGTTTTGATGTTTTACCTTTAAGTAGTTTCTTGTTTCAGTATTTGTAAAACAACTGAAGATTATGTTCTTCAGTTGTTATTGTTTCAGTAGTTTCTTTTCAGTTGTTGTAATAATAGTTAACACTTAGTATTTTTGTAAGAAGATGTCAGTTGTTTGACATTTTCAGTAGTTGTGTTAACTATCAGTAGTTTGCGCTAAATTCTATTAGATGTCACTATCAAGTGACATCAGCAGACGTCACATCTCTTATATAAGAGGTGTCGACCTAATTGTAATGGTGACATTCCGTTACCACGAAAGCGAATATTGAATGAAATTTATTTGTAGAATTCTCTCTATCTATAACCGTTTTTGTTCTTACATTGAATATCTTTTCGTTCTTGTGAATCGGCTAATTCATTGTTAGAATTCCGCTGCTATACTCTCTAATCAATCAAACGTAGATCACTAATCCTAACAATCTAATATAATGACTCGGGTTGAGTAAGAGTGATATTCTTACTGAGAATCGAATATGATAATCAAGTCAATGATTGATCGGTGAAAACAAACAATCAAAGAACATTCAAGGCAAGAAAAATACTCATAAATGTTGTTTGTATTGATATATGAAAGTTGATAAATTACAGAGAATGATTACAACAAAAAATCTCTATCTATCAGCCATCACCTCAGTACGAGGTCAACTATTCTATTTATAGGCAACCAAGATGCCATTACAAAATGACTAAACTACCCCTGACCTATTACATCAGAAACTAGTCTAAGTCTTGATCCGAATCTTTGCTTGTTCATCCGCATTGACAAATGCGGATAAGCAAATTCTTGTCCGTATCTTCTTTTGTTCTTCTGCATTAGTCAATGCGGAGGAGTAACTTGTTCTTCAGCATTAGTATTATGTCTTTCGAATTAGTCAATGCGGAAGAGTAAACACTTATCCGCATCAGAGTTATGTCTTCCTCATTAACTAATGCGGAAGATAACAGTTGTTATTTTCCTTGCAGATCTTCATCCGCATTCCTTTTTGGACTTGTGGGATTCCAGCTGAAAAATCATCAATTCACCCATTAAGTTGGCATGTATGATACTTTCAGGGTGCAACAATACTCTCCCTAAGGATTATACAGCCAAGTTTTCCTTAATGTTTGGAAGGTGATTGATGTTGTGATGATTCAGCTGGGTCTTTTGATGATACAAAAGGTGCAGCTTGACTTGGATCCAGAATTGCTTTGATCATGTTGACAAAGTCTTGAGCCTCTGACATTTTATGCTTACAAAGTAGATGAATCTTCATTCTACTCATATATGGATTGCTTTATGTGGTAGCTTCTTCAAAGAGATAGGTTCCCAAAGAGAAACTATTGAAAGTCCATTTGTGTGAATTAATAGGAAACCATCTACATCAACTTCAAGCTTGACAATGTTGGCCAATTGGAGAGGTGTCTTCTTCTTCTTTATTTTCTCTCTCTTTGCATTGATCTGATCATAGGCCATCTTTAGTAGTTTGATACATTTCAGAATGAAATGTAAATCTTCTTAACCCAGTTTGTTTGATATCTCTCTGAAGTGTCTTGTATAGATGTATTGAATGTATGATTGATCCAATAATCTCACTTCATAACCACTGAATAATCTAATCTCAGCACCCTCTTTTCCTCCCCATTTCCTCTCAATCATTAACTCATATGTCTTCTCATCCATAAAACACATTTGAAATTGGAATTGAGGAATGTGTACCGGCTACCATTTTTCTTTTCAAGGCTTCAGTAGGTTTGACTTTAAGTTCAGGGATATAACTTCTTCTGCTGCTTTTGTTTATTTCTTTTCCATTGGATTCTTGAACGTTTTGTAGGTTGAGTGGTTGTTTGTGGTGTTGGTTGTGGTAATGTTTGTGGACATGGTTGTGGTGAAGGTTGAGGTATTGGTTGTGGTGATGGTAGTGGTGATGGTTGTGCTGCAGGTTGTGGTGATTGTATTGGTGATGGTATTGGTGATGGTTGAGCTGCAGGTTGTGGTGATGGTTGTGGAGATGGTTGTGCTTCTTGATTTATCTGTTGCAACATCCAAGGCAGAAGAGGAGTGTGAGCCCCACTATAAAAGTTTTTAGGGTCTCTCTTCTTTATATACTTATATGATCTTACATCATAGTGTGGAATGTCAAGCACTGGTCCTTCAGTTGCAATGTCAGGAAATGATTCATTGATTAGACATTGAATGAATCTGGGATACATGAGAAAATTGTATCTTAATCCTTCTTGAATGTTAGAAACCATGCCATTGAAAACATATGCAGACATATTGAATGGCCTGTTGGTGCATAGAGCACAGATAGCTGATTATGTGAGGACTGGAATGTCATTCCATCCTGTTTTTCTCTTTGACAAGCAGTGCTGAAACATATGGATAAGGAATCTCCATGGTAGATCAACCAATCCCTTAAAAATCTTCTTAGCTTCATAACCTCCTTCATATCCAATTTCAGCAAAAAATGTGGTTATGTCTTCATCACTCAGCTCCAAAGGAGCATTTGCATCATCACCAAATCCTAAACATCTTCTAACTGACTATTCACCGATGATCAATGTGTGTTCACCATTAATTCTCCCAATAAATGTTCTAATGCCATTAGCTTCAACAATCTCAGTTGTGTTCTAGAAAGACGTTATGCGATTCTCATAGATAGTTGGTCTGATTATGATGGCATATGCTATCCTTGTGGTATTGATGAATCTGATGATGTCTCTCAGTCCTTCTGCTTCTGGGACATCAGGGTTTAAATAACCGATGACGTTATAGAGCTTGCTCCATGTAATCTACACAAGAACCATTAGAGAGGTATTGTTTTATTGATTTTTTTCAGATGTGTAATTTCAACATCCTCTGTTCTTACAACGAATGTGAATATCAAGATTTTCATGGTGACAATAATTTCTATTGATTTTCATGCTCATTGAAGTCGAAAAGGTGTATTATGTTATATCAACAAAACATGTTTTTGTGTTCTTCCTTATCATTTTGGATGGACCAAAAGAACCAAAGAGCCATATCAGAAAAACCTTTAAGTCCCACAAACATCATAACAACTAAAGTGGTCTACAACAGCTGAAGACAAAGTCTGAAGACAAATGCTGAACACAAAGTCTCAGACAAAGTCTGAAGACAACAGCTGAAGACAAAGTCTCAAGACAAAGTCTCAAGACAAGGTCTGAAGACAAAGTCTGAAGACAACAGCTGAAGAAAAAGTCTAAAGACAACAGCTGAAGAAAATGTCTGAATACAAAGTCTGAAGACAACTGCTGAAGACAAAGTCTGAAGACCAAGTTCTCCGAAGTTGTCACAACAGCTGAAGTAGTTCTTTTCAGTAGTTGTGATGGTTTAGTTTTCAGTAGTTTAATTTTATGTAAAACATCTGAAGTTCTTACACTTCAGATGTTATAACTTTAGTATTTGTAATTTTAGCTTGTACATAGCTTTTTGTTAAGGTGTCCTCAATTGTTGTGGACATCTTCAGTAGTTTAGTCTACTTTCAGTTGTTTGTATCATTAGTTAGCTGTCACTATCAAATGACATCAGCTGATGTCATATTCCTTTATAAAAGGAATGTTGACCTAATTTCTTTGAAGCCGAAGCTTGTGCGTGAATGAAAATATTCTCTTTGTAGAAAATTGTCTCTCTCTATAACCGTCACTGTTTGATTGAATATTCATATTATTCTTGCTTAAATTTCGTCTAATTCTTGTTCTATTCGGTTACAAATATTAATCTAATTGATCAATTTAGATCCCGATCCTTTCAAATGGTATCAGAGCAGGATTAATCATTGATTGATTTGACAATTGATCATTGAAACTGCTCTTTTGATATCTAAGTTTGATCGAATTAGCAAATTCGCAAGAATTGGTTATAGAGTTTGATTTTTTGTTGCTTCCGGTGAATTAATTTGAGATTCGTCTTGTTTCAAACTGAGTTGAGTTTTTGAGCTAGATCTATTAAAATTTCATTGAACCTGTTTGAATCGATGAAAATGGCTACATCAATCAATGATCCTCACAATACTTGCTCCTCAACAAAGCCTCCGATGCTTGTTAGGAGTGAGTATAACATATGGCAACACCGAATGCTCCATCACCTGTCTGTCAACAGTTTAGGTTGTTAGACATCTATGGTTCATGGACCATATAAGCCTATGGTGAGTAATCCGGAAACCATTGAGATGGTTCTGAAGAAGAAAGAGCAATACTCATATGAAGATCTAAAACTGTTTGAAATTGATGCTAAAGCCCATGGAATTCTGGCTATGGCACTGCCTAATGAAATCTATTCCGGACTTATGCATCATGAAACTGCTCATGACCTCTGGGTTGCTCTGAAAGAACAATTTGGAGGAACTGATGAGGTTTTGGCAAATAATAGAGAGATCCTTGCCTAGCAATATGAGACATTCTCTCATAGAAAGGATGAGTCACTGACTCAACAGTTTGAGTGATTTTCCTGTTTGATATCTAAGCTGAAAATGGTTAAACATGAATATACAAATAGTTAGAGGAACAACAAATTCCTCAGATCCCTGCCTGAGAGATGGAACACATATACTATTTTCCTACGCTCCAGTGCAAATCTAGACAATCTATCTCTCACCCAACTTCATGGGAAGCTGTTAATATTTGAAAGAGAGATAGAACAGAAAAGGAAACTGGCTTCATCTGGGAAGCTCACTGATGATGTTGTTGTTGGACCAAAAGAACCAATGAGCCCGATCAGAAAAACCTTTAAGTCCCACAGACGTCACAACAACTACTGAAGACCACAACAGCTGAAGACAACAACTGAATACAAAGTTTGAACACAAGTGCTGAAGACAAAGTTTAAAGACAAGTGCTGAAGACAAAGTCTGAAGACACAAGTGCTGAAGACAAAGTCTGAAGACACAAGTGCTGAAGACAAAGTCTGAAGACACAAGTGCTAAAGACAAAGTCTGAAGACACAAGTGCTGATGACAATGTCTGAAGACACAAGTGCTGAAGACAAAGTCTGAAGACACAAGTGCTGAAGACAAAGTCTGAAGACACAAGTGCAGAAGACCAAAGTATCTTGTCACAACAGCTGAAGAGGTCTTCTTCAGTAGTTGTGATGGTTTACCTTTCAGTAGTTTTATGTTTTATTTTTTCAGTAGTTTGACACAATAGCTGAAGAATACTTCTTCAGTTGTTGTGCTCATCAGTAGTTTTATATTTATCAGTAGTTTTGTAAAACGACTGAAGAGCTTGTTCTTCAGTCGTTGTAGTTTCAGTAGTTTTTTATTTTTTACTTAACACTCTGATATGTTCTCAGTAGTTGTGAACATTTCAGTAGTTTGTTAAGAGTTAGTTATTTTTGTAATAGATCTGCCAGTTGTCACTTACCCGTGATAACAGCAGCGATTGCACTCTATATAAAGAGTGTCAACCTAATGTAATGTATGAATGATTTGATCAGAAATATTCGATATTATAGAAACATTCCTTGTTACAGAAATATATTCTCTCGTTATAACCGTATTCGTTCTTAATGCATACAAGTATCAAACTCTTGCTACAATTTGTCTAATTCTTGTTCATATTCCGCTGTGCTACGCTCAATTACATCAAACTTGCGATCACTGATCCTCACAGTTGTACCAGGGAATGCTGCTCTGGTTGGTCATGAGTCAGAATATGCTGCATGAGAAAGTTCTTATGATGAGCATATAGATTTCTCTTCAAACAGTGGAGATCCTGCTTTTGTTGGTGTTGATAGTAATTCAGGGTGTAGTAGTGATAATTTGTGCTTTTTGATGGATGATTTGAAAGGAATTGCTGATGATGATCTGGAAGAGATGGATATTTTGAGCCAAAATGGCATTAATCAATATCAGATCTCAAAAATTTTACAAAAGGACAGGTAGAGAATTTCCTCGTCTCTCTGGAAAAACCAAAGTTGGTTTTGACAAGAGCAAGTTAAGGTGTCACAAGTGCCATAGACTTGGACATTTTCAAAGAGAGTGTAGATCATCTGGATCTAACTCTTCTGCACCCTTTGTGACCTTTCCATGCATTAGCTCACAAAACAAAGGGTAACATTCTACCAGTTCTCGTCATCATTCACAAATTCAATCATCTCTATTTTGTCCCTCAAGGTCCAATGCCACATCCTTATCCCTGTTTTTACATGCCTCAGTCCAGTGAGGTTCTAGTACCTATAGCTCAACAACCACATGCTCTACCTGAGCCTTAGCCATCTCAATCAAATCAACAATCTCAATCTCAATCACATCAAAGCTTTTTGACACCTAGAGTTGTTGACTGGAGTAGCTTACCAGATGATCTTTCTGGTTATCCTGAATAATTGTTTTCTGATGTTGGTCAACATGGTGGTGAAAATCCTTTTGGAAATCTTGCTCTTATGGCCCTGGAGTCTACTGATGATTCATGCTCAAATGCTTCATCATCATAGGTACCACTGGTATCTTTTGAGGCTAAGGCCAAGTTGTGTTCTGAGTCATGCATAGCTGCTTTTGTCTCAATTAGAGAAGCAAATGTAGTTTTAATTAATCAAAGTCTTGACCTAGAGAAAGTGATTTCCAAAAGAAAAGCTGAGTTTGAGTCTGTCTTAAATGAAAAAGATGACGAGATTTACAAATTAAAATGCCAAATCACTGATGAAAAGGCAAAGGTAGAGGTCATTTTAGGGAATCATAAGAATCTCAAAGAAACATTTGCAGCTACTCAAGTAGAGTGTGAACGCTGGGTAACATCCTGCAAGGGGTTTGAAAAGCTTATCAGCAAGCAAACAGCTTCAAATGTGAAGTTTGGGATTGGGTATAATCACACTGTACCTCCTACAGATTTTACTCCCAAGAAAGAAGTAAAATCTGAAGGTGAAAGCAATTCCCAAACCACATCATCATGTGTCTCATCCTCAAGTGATAATTCAAAATCAGAGGATGAAGTCAGTATTAGTACCTCAGCTAATCAATCTGCTGATGGTCTCACTGCTGATAAACACATGATCAAAGAAAAACTAAGCACTTCAGGTGTTGTCTCACAAAGTATTCAAAGAAGTAAAGGGCAAGTAACCACACCTGAAGAGCATTTCAAACTAAATGAAAACAAATAAGGTTTGACAACTGCTGAAGAGTCTATCAGGAAATCCAAAAGTACTGATAGAAAACTTCTGAAGAACAAATCTTCAGTTGTTAAAAATCCTTTAGTACTTAACATAAGTACTGAGAGGAAGAAAGTACTGAAGAACACACCTTCAATAGTTTCATCTTTTTCAGTAGTTGAACAATAGAAGATGAAGAAAAAGCCATGTGAAATATGTGGTCTATTCAATTATCTCACTCATGAATGTTGGTACAAAAAGGGTTCCAAATTCAACAAAGATAAAATCATTAAAAAGAAAATTAATAAAATGACAGATGAATTTGAAACCAAGTTTGTAGCACAAACATCTTAAACTGATAACCCAAAGTTCTTACAAAAATCTAAAAGAAGGAAGGGGTTTATCATAAATCAGCTCAAAGTATTCCTCATGGAATATCAATACACCAGACTAAGTCTGTGTCTTTCAAAAAGGAGGACATGGTAAGTCAGAGGAACCAATAAAAAAAAGTACTGATGTGTCTGCTGAACTGAAGGCTTTAACAACCAATCAGACACAAGTTGTTATGATGATTCAACATCTGTTGGGGAGAGTTAACCAAATAGATGTACCTGTGATTAAATCACTAAAAAGGAAAACTAAGACAAAATCAAAGGAATCCTTTTTAGCACCATCTCCACCTTCAAAGGCTATTAATCATGACAAATCAGTTAGTATAAAATCTGTTGATGAGAACAGACCCAAAACCAAAATGGTTTTGGTCTCAAAAGCTAACTACTTTCTTGTGACAAATGCAGGGTTCTTCAGAATGCCATAGAAGCATCTCGTATGTGGACAGTGGAGGATCTATGCATATGACAGGGAGCAGTTCTCATCTTCATGACTACTCTCATGGAAAGAAGGGATTTGTATCTTTTGGTAATGATGCTAAGGGTTACATCATCGACAAAGGATTTGTGTCAAATGGTGAGATAAGATTTGATGATGTTAACCATGTGGAGAATCTCAAGTACAACTTGTTGAGTGTTAGTCAAATGTGTGATAAAGGGCATGTTGCACTTTTCACCAGCCAGAACTGTCGGATTCTGTCTTCCAATGTTTTGAGAATGATTGACAAGATATTGGATGAATATACTCTCCTCAAGGCAAACAGGATTGGAAGAGTATATGCCTTAGACTTATCAAAGAAAATTGATCTAAAAGGCCATCCATTTCTATTCTCCAAGGCCTCTCCCCAGGAATCTGAACTGTGGCACAGCAGGCTTGGTCATGTGAATCTTAAAAACATGAACCAGCTTATGCATCATGGTTTAGTGAGAGGTCTGCCATTAAAGGAGTTCAAATATGATGACAACTGTTCTGCTTGTTTAAAAGGAAAGCAACACAAAGTATCACTCCCTCTAATAGAAGAACCAAAGTCCACTGCCTGCTTGCAATTACTGCATATGGATCTTTTTGGTCCAGTAAGAATGATGAGCATTACAAAGAAAAAATACTGTCTAGTAATTGTGGATGATTATTCCAGATTTGTATGGACCTTGTTCTTACATTCAAAAGATGAGACTGTTCAAATCATCATCTACTTTGTGTTGTATGTGGAAAAGCAGTACTCCCTTCCAATCAAGTGTGTGAGGAGTGATAATGGAACAGAATTTAGAAACCACACACTTGATGAATTCTATTTATCTAAGGGAATCTAGAGGCAGTATAGCATTCCAAAAACTCCTGAACAAAATGGAGTGTTAAAGAGAAAGAACATGACCCTTATTGAAGCCGCAAGGTCAATGTTGGCTTATTCTAGTTTGCTACAAACCTTTTGGGCTGAAGCTGTCAACACAGCTTGCTATTTGCAAAATAGAGTGTTAGTAAATCAGACATTGATGAAGACTCGTTATGAAATGTTACATCTTTTGGCCCTTCTGATTTCCTTTTTTAGAGCATTTGGGTGTCCCTGTTACATTCTTAACACAAAGAATCCACTTCAGAAGTTTGAATCAAAGGTGGATATAGGTTACTTTGTTGGGTATTCATCTACTTGCAAGGCATACAGAGTTTTTAATTGCAGAACAAAGATATTTGAACAAACCTTCATGTAAAGTTTAATGAGTCTCCAAAGGAGAAAATCCCACAAAACCCTGTGGAGTTATGTTCCTTATCAGTCTCCAACTGTTGCAGATTCCGTGAATCCATCATCTCCTGCAACTAGTCATCCATCTGGTGGTACAAATGCAAGGTTAATAATCACCTACCTGAGTCTACTAAACATGATGTTCCTGTAGCTTCAGCAGTTCGATCCACAACAAGTGCTGATGAGATCTTTGAATCCTCTACTTCATTTGAATTGCCATCTCATTCTAGGTTTCAAGAGTCTGGATCAACATATGTTGTTGCTGAATCTCCTACAAACACTTTCACAGATCTTATTGAGTACCAAGAACTAAAGAATCACCCCATGTCTCAGATCATTGGTGACATCAATGCTGGTGTTTCAACTAGACGTCAATTGTCCAATTTCTGCTTTTATGCTCTCTTCATCAGTCAGCAAGAGCCAAAGAACTATCATATTGCATTAAGAGACAATGGATGGGTTGAAGCCATGCAACTTGAGCTTCTTCAGTTTCAAAAGCAGCAAGTGTGGGAACTGGTTCCTCTACCCCAAGGTGAGTGTGCAATAGGCACTAAATGGTTGTTTAGGAATAAAACTGATGAACAAGGTCAAATTGTCATGAACAAGACCAGACTGGTTGTACAGGGCTTTTCACAAGAAGAAGGTATTAATTATGATGAAACCTTTGCCCCTGTAGCCAGACTGGAGGCAATCATATTGTTCTTAGCTTATGCTGCTTTCCATAATCATAAAGTTTTTCAAATGCATGTCAAAAGTGCATTCTTATATGGTAAAATAAAAGAAGAAGTTTATGTGTGTCAACCACCAGGTTTTGAAGATCATAAACATCCAGATTGGGTGTATAAGCTTGATAAGGCTCTTTATTGGTTAAAACAAGCTCCAAAGCCTGGTATGAAACACTGTCTAACTTTCTTCTTCAAAACAATTTCACTAGAGGTTCTATACATAAAACTTTGTTCATTAAGAAAGTAGGCATGCATAAGCTCCATGTTCAATTTATGTAGATGATATTATTTTTGCATCCCCTGATCCACAGTTGTGTGATGCCTTTACTAAGTTGATGCAACAAAAGTTTGAAATGAGTGCCATGGGAGAATTATAGTTCTTTCTGGGTTTGCAAATCAAACAAATGGTTGATGGAACTTTCATTCATCAGTCAAAATATACAAAGGATCTATTGAAAAAGTTTGATTTACAAAATTGTAAGCCCTGTTCTACTCCCATGTGCTACTCCCATGTGTAGCACCACACAACTTGATGCTGATCAGAAAGGTAAAGCAGTTGATGAAACTCTTTACAGATGTATGATTGGTTCCTTGATGTACCTTACAGCTTCTAGACCAGACATTATATTTGCAACTTGTGTCTGTGCTAGATTTCAGGCTGCACCTAAAGTATCCCATATGATTGCAGTCAAAAGGATCTTTAGATACTTGCAAGGAACTCAATCTCTAGGACTTTGGTATTCCACTGGGCACTCTTGCAAATTAGTTGCTTTATCTGATAGTGACTATGCAGGGTGTAAATTAACCAGAAAATCAAGCTCTGGTGGATGCCAATTTCTAGGCAATTGTTTAGTTTCTTGGCAGTGTAAGAAACAAACATTAGTTGCTACATCCACTGCTGAAGCAGAGTACATTGCTGCTGCAGGTCGTACATCTCAGGTACTCTGGCTTCAGAATCAATTACTGGATTATGACATTACAGAGACGGAGACTCCTTTACTGATGGACAGTGCTTTAGCTCTTTGTATTGTTAAGAATCCTATCTAGCATTCTAGGACCAAACATATTAAGATCAGACATCATTTTATCAGGGATTGTCATGAAAAAGGTCTAATTGATCCAAAGTTTGTTCCTAGTGCTGATGAGCTTGCAGATATATTTACTAAGCCTTGGACAGTGTAACTTTCCAAAATCTAGTGCTAAGCTTGGTATGCTGCAGCTAGAATGATTTGACAACTACTGATGATCTCAGTTCACAAGTACTGATGAGCATTAGTATACAGCTGTCAAAAATAAGTATTGATAAGTTATTTTATCTTCAGCAGTTTTCATAACTACTGAAGACTAAATTACTTAAAAGTACTCAAGTACTTTATTTGTTGAAAAGTACTGATGTAGTTACAACTACTGATGTCTGTTCTAACAGATAAGTACTGATGACCAATGAAACATCTAAAAATCAGATAGTCTGCTGAGTAAGTGTTAAGGTCAATGAAACAATTGAGATTTATGAATTGATGACAACAACTGATAAGAAATTTTACTCTTCAATTGTTTCAAACAACTGCTGTTTCATTTCAAAACAACTGAAGCCAAAACCAAGTCTTAGTAGTTTCAAACTACTGATGACTAACACCAAGTCTGCAGTTGTTTACAACATCTGAAAGTTAAAACAATGTCTTGAGTCGTTTTCTAACAACTGATGACTAACACCAAACCTTTCAGTTGTTTTCTTTCAGCCGTTTCATAACCTATAAATACCTAAAGCTAACTTCAAACTTTTCATAAGTCGTTTTCAGAACATTCATCTTCCATTAATGGCGACCATGCAAATCAAACCACGACACAATTGTGTTGCCTACTTCACAAAATTGGCCTTTTGGACTAAGTTTGATGCTGCCATTGATCTGATGGTTGATTCCTCGTATCAAACTGCTTTTCTTCTGAATCCAACCTTCATCCCGTTACCCTTCGCCAATTCTGGACAAATGTCATTGTCCATACTGGTGAGAATGATGTCGCGATCACTCTCCGGTCGTTTGTAAACCAGAAGAAGGTGGTCATCACTCCTGCTATCATTCGCCAAACCCTAGATCTGCATGATGCCACCTTTGTCACCAAATACTCGAAGAGCACGACTGATCTATCATTCATCAACCATGGGTATGAGGGTGACCTAAGTGCTACCACCATTCTGAAGAGCACTTCCATGATGTTGAACGCCTAATCTTCATATGATCAATGTCTGCCTTGCCCCCAAATCCTCTTCATGGGATCAAATGTCATCCAGGTGGCAGCAAGTATTGTATTCTATCCTTGAACACTAAAGCTTAAATTTTTCTGAAGTTATATTTTTGGAATTAAAAGATCTGGCAATGAAACCTATGGCTAACAGATGGATATTATATCCAAGGTTTCTTATGGCCATAATCATCAATCAATTAAAATCTCATGGCCCTGTTGGCCTTGGAGTCCCTGCTGTGGTAGCTTTGCGTAAGGTATACTCCAGGCACAACTCTGACCCACAACTCAAAGAGGCTGCCAAACTGCTAAAACCCAAGCAGAGGGAACCCGCAGCCTCATCCTCCAGATCCAAAGTCCCTTCCGAACCAGAATCCAAACAATGAAAAAGGCTACTCCGGGAGTTGAGTCCCCTCATGATGCCCCTGCAACACAAAGGCAGGATGAAACACTGGTAGTAATCCCCTTGTAGTTTTCAAGACTCTACAGCTGAAACCGCTCAGGTATCCTCTCAATAGGATCCTGATGCAACAAAAAATGGGGAAACCACATTACTGGAATCTATCTCACTTGAGAAGATTGCTATTAAAGAGCACCATTCACCCCAGGTGCAATCTTCTTCACACTTATCTCCCACTGAAGCCACCCCTAGAAGCCCAACTGTGGTTATTGCACAAGTGCTGACTCAACTACATTCCTCTACCCCTCCCCAGAAACCTATTACCACCGGGAAAACCTCAACAGTTGAGGGAGAGGATTATAATGTGGCTGGTAACCCACCGCACAGGGATTACAAAGTTCAATCTCCTTGTGTAGAGGACGAGATTCAAACATCTAGTGAGGCTGCCTCTTCTCCTGTTTCAGCACACATGAACAGGATGAAGGTGGTATCATCTCTAAGACCTCACCAGAGGCAACTGCCAATGAAGGACATAATCCTGAGGCAGGAAATCCCCAGTTCCAAGAAATAGGGGCACATGTGAACTGATCTACACTCAGCACATGTTCATCCTGATTTAATCAGGAGTTCAGATGATTCAGCAAAGACTGATGCTGACCTGGGCTTTTTCTTTGATGTTCTAGCCTAGAACACCATTCTTGAGGCTGAGGTATGCAGACTACAAGAACTGCTTGCCAAATTGTCACAAGAATCAAGTCCATCTGCCCAAATTCACCCACAGTTGGCAGCTTCTTCTTAAGGTCTCCCAAACACGGAGCCACTCCCAACAACTGTGCCACCAGCCTTTGATTCAGGCACCATTTCTCAGGACAGAACCCCTCTGAGCAAATGGTTGCTGCCTTTCAATCCTCCTTACCTCTCATCACTTCCATCATCACTAACATTGTGCATCAAGCCATTGATGAGAGGCTTTCCTCAATTTTCAAACCTTAGTTGATGATGTTGTTTCTAAGAGACTTTCTGACATTCAAACCCCTAAACCCAATGCAACCAAAAAGGGGGAGTCTAAGTCAGTGAAACCGGAAAAAAGAAAGAGAGTTGAAGAGGAAGAAGAAAAAGAGAATAATGAAAACGAGATGATCACATACAAGAGAAAGAAGAGTGCTGAACACACTGAAGATGAGAAAAAGTTAGAAGAACTGATCAAAGAAGTTGATGAGCAACATAGCAGATCTATGGATAAGATCATTGATAACTCTTCAGACAAGGTTTTGACATAGCCAAACTTGACTCTAAAACTAGAAGGCTAGAGATTCAAGAGATTGGGCATAGATGGGCAAGTTGTAGTGAGAAAGAAAGGGAAAGCCTGGAAGCTATGATAAGATTCATATCAAAGCATTTGGGAAGATCAATCATTGAAGTGAAGTCATGGTCCAGAGACAGTATTTTGGAGATAACCACCAGAATCTGTTCTTCTGAAGTATTCAACAAAGAATTGATCATAGAAGCTCTTGATGAAGCTGGTGCTGGGAAAAGGACTGATATGGCAAAGTTATCAAAAGCCTCACTCATAACCAAGATGCTAAAGTAGCCTGTACAATCTCCCACACCAAAACAACCAACTTCACAACCCTCAAAACCAACTCCTTTACCCAAGAAACCAACTCAAACCACTACCAATGATTCACCCAACAGGAAGAGAAGGGTGTTGAGGATGGAAGAAAAAGAAGAAGATGATGAGGATGATAGTCTGCCAATATCTGTTGTTCTTAAAACAAAGATGCCTGATCCCAGGAGTCAACCAACAACAATCACACCTGACATCCAAAGGCAAATGGTAAAAGTCAAACTTGAAGAAGAAGAACAACACAAACAACATGATGAGCAGCTGTTAAGAATGGTTGATAAAGAGTTTCCTAGGTTTTCATCCATACAAGATATGAACAAACATGCTTAGAGGGTGTGTGCTCTCAGATTCACATTTCAATATCAGAAAGAGAGAGTGAGAATTTGGCTTGACCCTAGAGTAAGTGATAGAATTCATAAAAAGAATATTCCAAGTCGATACAATGGCCAACTAAAGAAGACTGTAGATGCTATGATAATGCTGGAAATTGTAGTGTCACCCTGGGAAATCCTTCAAGACTTCAAGAGATCTTACAAGTCTAACATGACTCCAAAAACTTTACAAGAAAACAAAATGGTGAAGAAGGGGTTGATCTACAAGAAGCTTGAAGAAATAAGAAGAAATGAGCTCTAGTTGTTACTTGAAGGTACTCATCCTAATGAGTTTGCATACAGAGAAATAACTACTGTGGAGCTAAAGAATGGAAAGAATGTTAAATAATTATCAGAGTACAATAGGCCTGAGTTCTTCTTTGAAAATGAACCTGAAGAACTCACAATGGAAGAACAAGTTGTATTCCTTGAGGCCTATGTTAGAGAGTCTTACAGACTCATCATTGGGAAGTAGGTCTCATGGATGGGGTAACAGCTATGTGTCCAATCCCCAAGACACAGTTCCCATTCATCCTTTGCTAATCAAACTTTCTGAAACCTCTTCCCTGGCCTGAGCTTAATTTGGTGATTTCTGAGCTGATCCAGAAAATGTTTCTGGCAATAAGTGGAACTTCAATAATCTTAAAGGTTTTGGCTGCATTGGTTCAAGGGGAGTTTGTTAGACCAAAAGAACCAATGAGCCAGATCAGAAAAACCTTTAAGTCCCACAGACATCATAACAACTGAAGTGGTCTACAATAGCTGAAGACAAAGTCTGAAGACAACTACTAAAGACAAAGTCTAAAGACAAAGTCTGAAGACAACTACTGAAGACAAAGTCTGAAGACAAAGTCTGAAGACAAAGTCTGAAGACAAAGTCTGAAGACAACTACTAAAGACAAAGTCTGAAGACAACTACTGAAGACAAAGTCTAAAGACAAAGTCTGAAGACAACAGCTAAAGACGAAGTCTGAAGACGAAGTCGGAAGACGAAGTCTGAAGACGAAGTCTGAAGACAAAGTCTGAAGAGAACTGCTGAAGACAAAGTCTGAAGACCAAGTTCTCAGAAGTTGTCACAACAGCTGAAGTAGTTCTTTTCAGTAGTTGTGATGGTTACTTTTCAGTAGTTTGTAATGAGTAGTTTTATTTTATGTAAAACATCTGAAGTTCTTACACTTCAGATGTTATAACTTCAGTTGTTGTAATTTTATCTTGTACTTAGTTGTTTGTGAAGGTGTCCTCAGTTGTTATGGACATCTTCAGTAGTTTAGTCTACTTTCAGTTGTTTGTATAAATCAGTTAGCTGTCACTATCAAGTGACATCAGCTGATGTCACATTCCTTTATAAAAGGAATGTTCACCTAATTTCTTTGAAGCCGAAGCTTGTGCGTGAATGAAAATATTCTCTTTGCAGAAAACTGTCTCTCTCTATAACCATCCCTCTTTGATTGAATATTCATATTATTCTTGCTTAAATTTCGTCTAATTCTTGTTCTATTCCGCTGCAAATCTTAATCTAATTGATCAAACTAGATCCCGGTCCTTTCAATTTTGTTCTTGACGGATTTAGGTTTGTCGTTATGAAACATAGGTTTTGATTAAACTTCTTAAGAAAATTTCACATTATTTCTCATGAGAATGTTGTTCGAGAATCGATATCAAATGTCGATTGAGAAGATTCACACGAAAATCTTTGAATGTTTATGATGATGATGATGATGTACTATATGTTTGCGCTCGTCTCACTATAAAGTCTCTCAAATTTGCAAAGTATTAAATGACCCATTTGAATTTATTTAAATGTCAAATAATACAATTTGAAAAATTTTACAAGTTAAAAGCAGATACAGTCATCCGTATTTGTTTACTGTAGCAAATGCACAAGGTTAATCAGTTTGAGTTTTGGTCATCCACATTTGTTAACTATAGCAAATCCGGAAGGTTAATCAGTTTGACTTTTGGTCATCCGCATTTGTTAACTGTAGCAAGTGCGGAAGACAACCTTTTGACATTGACAGTCCGCATTTAGCTACTTTTGGTCATCCGCATTTGTTACCGTAGCAGATGCGGAGGACGAATTTTTTACTGGCTTCGCATTTCACTACTGTTGCAATGCGGAAGTTTATCTTGAAACCATTGGCTGTCCGTATTTGGGTTGTAAATGCAGAAGAGTAACTTGTGTTGAGCACTGTAACAAATGAAGTAGAGTTGCTTGTTTTATCTAATCCGTATTTGTACACTGTAGCAAATGCGATAGAACAAAGTCAATCAGCATGTGTGAAACTATATCAAATGCGGTTGACAAGTCAACATTGCATTGTAGCAAATGTGATAGAGACCTATTCATCTGCATTTGTTAATTGTAGCAAATACGGTAGAGTACATTCCACATCTACTTCACACACAAATGCGGTAGAGTAAAATCATTGTTCACATTAGTTGCACTTGATAATAAATATTGTTACCCGCATTAGTTACACGCCTGGGTTACCTTCACCCGCATTAACTAATGCACTTACCTGCATTAGCTTTTAAACTAAATCAAAAGTTAATGTGATTGAATTGATTATTCATCTTATGAAGAGGTGTCCTTGATTGATTTTTCTTATGAAGTTGGCTGTTGAAGTTGTCAATTCTTGCTTGGATTGACTTGTATGTCACAATTAATACAAGTTTCCCAGTTATTGTCAGATCTTGGACTTATCATGTTTCTAAGAATCTGCATAAGCTGAGATATAATGGTATAACTTTTTGCAACAACACCAACTAAAATCTTTTAGTTTTGTTTTTCAAAATTGAGTTAACACACAAAAATTTGGCCTGACTCAAAAATTTTAAATTACTCCCCCTAAAGTTTATATCTATATTTAGAGAGAAACTTTAAAGATTTAAAAAATTTTGAATATTATTTTGATTAATATTAATAATAAAGAGAAAATTCTCTTTGTTGGGATCATATGAGTCTTACATTACACTTGTGCATCCTTTATAATTAAATGGACATGATTATGAACTTGAAGATTGAAGGTATGTTTGTCCTCTTAAACCCATACCTGGTTGATATTTTGATGCAAATGACTTTTATCATGTTTTGGTTGATTTATTATTGAATGTGTACCTCACACACATAAGCATGGAATGATCAACCCTCTTTATACAATGCATGGTAGAACTTTTTCACAACTTTTCTTACCAGGTTACTTAAGTCATGAAATCTCATTCTCACTAATCCTCATTTGGATTCTTTCAATTTGATCCTTTTTCATGTAGATCCACATTGGGATTCTTTTCACTTCACTTTGGAAGGTGATCCATGATATGATTCTTTTGTTCATTCACTTGGAATGTATTACTTTCTTCATTCATCAAATTTTGGATGTGTTCCACATTGGGAATCTTTTAGATCATGACATATGCACTAAGTGCAAGTTTCATCAGGTGTTTGCTCAGCAAATCAAAGATGAAACAATTTGATTAAATTGTTTTTTAAGTTTTTCATAGTTTTTACTGAAGGTTAATCATGCCAATTGACTGAACTAGAAATTGAAACCTACTAGGTTCAAATGCCTTGGTAAACAAATCAGCTAATTGATTTTTAGTTGGTACTTGAATCAATTTGATTAAACCTTTTTCAGCACACTCTCTCAAAAATGAGAGCAACATGCTGATGTAGCAATATACTCAGCTTCTGCTGTGGACACAGACACATTTGTCTGCTTCTTGCATTGCCAGGATTTTCTGTTGAAGTTGCATCCTCGAGAATCACTGTGCGTGTAGGCATATAGTTTAAATTCTCCTTCCTTTGGATACCATAAGCCAAGAGCTGGCTTGCCCTTCAGATATTTGAATATCCTCTTGACTGTGTTTACATGTGATTCTTTTGGATGAGCTTGATATTTGGCACACACACAAACACCAAACACAATGTCAGGCCTACTGGCTCTTAGATACATAAGTGAACCTATCATTGATTGATAGTAAGTCTGATCTACTAATTTGCCTTCAGGGACAGGTCCAATCTTCACTTTAG
Organism: Flaveria trinervia; assembly: GCA_025506515.1. Taxonomy (NCBI): domain Eukaryota; kingdom Viridiplantae; phylum Streptophyta; class Magnoliopsida; order Asterales; family Asteraceae; genus Flaveria; species Flaveria trinervia. Next base: position 60,684 of record JACCIX010001198.1, on the reverse strand, counting down.
TATCCACAGGAGTTCTAATCAGTAAAGTGAAATTTCTTCAACATGGTTTCCACATATTTTGATTGGTTGATGAAGCTTCCATCTGCTGTTTGTTAAACTTGCACTCCTAGAAAGAAGGTGAGTTCCCCCATAGCACTCATTTGGAACTTTGAATGCATAAGGTCTTCAAATTCTCTGCAGAGTTGGTTGTTTGTCGAGCCAAATGTAATGTCATCCACGTAGATCTGGACTAATAGCATGTCATTCTTCTCAAGAGTGTCTGATTAATCTTTCCTCTTTCATACCCATGTTCAAGAAGAAAGGATGATAGAGTCTGATACCACTTCTTGGTGCTTGATGAAGACCATACAGAGCTTTGTCAAGCTTGTAAACTCTGATAGGGAAATCTGGATCTTCAAAGGTAGGTGGTTGACTCACATAAACTTCTTCAACAATGTTTCCATACAGGAAGGCACACTTTACATCCATTTGATAATCAGTAAATTTCATGGACGCAGAATATGCAAGAAAGATTCTGATTGCTTCTAATCTTGCAACAGGAGCAAATACTTCATCGTAGTCAATTCCTTCTTCCTGAGCGTATCACCGTGCCACTAGTCTTGCTTTATTTCTGATGACTATCCCTCTATCATCAGTCTTGTTCTTGTACAGCAATCTGGTCAGAGGCACATTGCTTCTTGTCACCCTGCCACTAGTCTTGCTTTATTGCTTGTTCTTGTATCACCGTGCCACTAGTCTTGCTTTATTGCTTCTTGTCACCCTCTCATTAAGATCACCAATAATGGTTTCCACCGGATGATTCTTGTGTATTATTGTGGTTGGAATGGAGTCACCAGCAAAAGTTACATCAAGATTGAAACATTCAATTCATTATGGTCAGAGGCACATTCATCTTGTATTGTTGAAATTATTAAGATTGTCAACTTCTGTTTCAGTAATTGCTACATCTTCAGCAGCATTGAGGTTGCTTGCATCATATGTTGTACCTTGTGTTTCTACTGGATGAGAAGCCTGTTTTTGATTTCTGATCTCATCTGACAAATCATCTAAGTGAGATGGTACCAGACTGGGACCTTCATCAGAAGAAACACTAAGGTTTTGTGATAGTTGTCTGATGGGATCAACTTGAAGAGGAACATATTCATTCATATGTTCATCAAATGTAGGTGGAATCAATGGATAATTATCTCTTCTTTCTACAGTTGGTGAAGTATTACCTGAATGTATATTTCCTGCATTAGACAAGTGAAATTGGTCAAATGATTTAGTAAATGTGTCAATATCAAACAACTAGTCAGGACCATTTGTATATTTGGGAAATGAATGTTCTTTGAATTGAACATTTGTAGATTCATCAATAATGTTCAGTCTAGGATTGAACACTCTATAAGCCTTCGAGACAGAAGAATAACCTACAAGAATCCTTCATCAGACTTGGATGAAAAATTTCCTAAATGATCACGGGTGTTTAATATTGAGACTGGACAACCAAATGATTTAAGGAATCCAATAAATGGTTTCCTATGAAAGATCAGTTCATAAGGTGTCATGTTACTTTCTTTAACAATCAGAGTTCGATTTTGCACAAAGCACGATGTGTTAACTGCTTCTGCCCAGAAGGTGATTGGCAGTTTAGCATCGGCTAGCATCGTTCTTGCTGCTTCAATGAGTGTTCTATTTCGCCTTTTAGCTACCCTATTTTGTTAAGGAGTTCTGGGTGCACTGAATTGATGAGCAACGCCTTTGGTTGCACAAAAGAAACTCATATTTTCATTTTTGAACTTTGTACCATTATCACTTCTTATTATTTTGACCTTAAGATCAAGTGATTTTCAATTTTAGTGATAAATTCTCGAATGATTTAGGATGCTTCATTTTTATGAAATAGGAAGAACACCCATGTGAATCGAGAAAAGTCATCAATGATCACTAAACAATACTGTTTCTTTCCCATACTCATTACATGAGTTGGTCCAAAAAGATCCATGTGAAGTAACTTCAATGGAGTATTGTTAGTGTTCACCAGCTTGGTTTTGTGAGATGATCTGTGTTGTTTCCCTTTGAGGCATGCTGAACATTGATCAACAAAATTGAATTCTTTTTGAGGGATACCAATGACATGGTTTCCTTTGACTAACTTTTTCATATTTTTAAAGTTAGTGTGCCCCAAACGTGTATGCCATAGCTGGGACTCATCAAATGATGCTTTAGACAAAAGACATGTTTCTTCCTTAGGTGATGCAGAAGACAGGTTTAAGACATATGTATTATTCTTCCTCGGAGCCTTTAACACAACCCATTCTTCAGGGATATGAAATCCATGTTTCAGAATGTAGCAGTGAGTGTCTGTAAAGTGAGTGGAAAATTTTTTGTTGCAGATTTGAGACACGCTTAGCAGATTGAAATATAGTTGTTCACAGTAATTCACTCTGTCAAAGCTCATCATCCCGTTTGTCACAGATCCTTCTACTGTAATTCTACCACCTTATGAATCTCAACCGAATGCCACAGTAGTTCCTTGTATGTACTTGAAATCATGAAAGAAGGAATGATCTCCAGTCATGTACCACAGGCTATTAGACCTATGTGGATGAACCTAATAGCAAAAAGAACTAATTAGAATAAGGAACCCAAGCCATGACGGTCTAGGCTGTCCCGTTCCTATTCGTGATAGTCACCTCCTAGTATTTCCCTCTGAATTATGATTTGGATGGAGGTGTTCTGGGAGATTTTTGATAATGAATTGGTCGATTCATCTCCTCAACGTCTACTGAGGATTCAGATGATTAATGAAATCATTGGTCTTTATTTCATTGTAAAAATTTAGCTCGAGTTTCATTATCAAAGGTTGTTTTTTGCTTAGGAAGGTCAAGTTTGTGTTTCATTATGAGATGATTTCTTTGACCCTTCCTTAAATCCTTCAAGTTATTTCTGTCATTTGTTGATCTAGGTGTCCTAGATTGAGTATTATGAAGATGAGGTCTGACAGAGTGCCTCACAATAGATGTTTTTGAGATGGGCTTGTGTTGTGGAATTCTCAGCCCCTTCTTATTAAAGTAACAATCAGATATATTGTGATTGTTCATGTCATAGATTGAACAATACTTGTTGAAATATAAATTTTTGGTGGAGTGATTATTCATATCACAAATAGAACAATATTGATTGAAGAAACATTTATCTATCTTGTGATTGAACAGGTCACAAACATGACAATACATTTGTTCGTTTCTTGAATCAGATTTTTCCTTGTGTGACTCAACTGATAAAGGTTTTAAGGTAGTATTTGACAACAAGAAGTGCTATGTCCTGAAAAAGGACTATGTGATCCCGGAGAACCAAGTCTTAATGTCTGCCTTAAGATATAAGGACCTTTATGTCTTGGATCTATTAAAGGCCTCCATAACAGATCATGAAGTTCAATGCTTCTTGTCAAAAGCTACTGAGAAGGATTACATCTCCTGGCATAGGAGAATGGGACACATTAATCCATGGAAGATGAATCACTTGATCCAGAATGATCTAGTGAGAGGAGTTAATGTCAAAAACTTCCAACTTCCTGATTTCTGTGTTGCATGAAAGAAGGGCAAATAGACGAAGAAGTCTCATAAGGAAAAGAAAGTTCATTCCATCGAACTTCCTCTTGAACTTCTTCATATGGATCTGTTTGGTCCAGTCAGTACAAGAAGCATTGCAGGCGACTTGTACTGCTATGTGGTTACTAATGACTACTCAAGATTCTCATGGGTAATGTTTGTGAATTCTAAATCCGAAACATTTTAGTCATTCAAGGAATTAGTAACTACACTGGAGTCCCCATACAAGCTTAGGTACGAAAAGTTCGCTTAGACAACGGAACCGAGTTCAAGAACCAATGGATGGAGGCATACTGCAAGGAAAAGGGAATTGTACACCAGTTCACTTCTGCCTACACTCCTCAGATAAACGGCGTTGCTGAAAGAAAGAATCGAAGCTTGATAGAGACTGCACGGACTATGCTAGCAGACTCGAAACTGCCTATCCACTTCTGGAATGAGGCAGTTGCAAATGCATGTTACATGTTAAATCGAATTCTGGTACTTAAACGCCATGGCAAGACGTGTTACGAGTTACTACAATGACTTAAAACTAATTTAGTGTATCTCGAGCCATTTGGCACATCGTGCACCTTACTGAACAAGATTTAGGAGGGAAAATTCAGTGAGAAGGCTGAAGAAGGTATCTTTCTAGGATACATGATACCGAACAAGAGAGTTTACAACAACTCGACGGGTCAAGTAGAAGTGTGGTGTAACGTGGACGTTCATTGATACACCACACCACCTGCTGGAAAAGGACCCACCTTCTTTTTCGACTATGACGGATTCTTCAAGTCCTTCAACATCCCTCACTCGACGTCTGATGATGAGTTTGCAAAAAAGATGATGTATGATGTTCTAAACACACCATCTCAGGAATCTACATCATTTGGCTCACAAGGTGATTCATCTAGCAACTCAGGGGGACAACTCGAGGGAAGTGACTCTTCCTCTAATGATGAAGACGTGGAAAATGATCAGGACACTCAGGAGCAATAGGTTCCTCCTACTACAAGTCCACAAGCATGTGACATTGATGCCTCTGAGTCTTCGGAACCTCACACCCCTATTGCCTTAGATACCGAACCAAATGTTCACAATCTTGATCCTGACGTAGCTGTTCCCACCACTCCTGGATCACGCCTAAATGTTTATCATCCTCTGGATAGTGTCATTGGGGATGTTAGATCAGGAGTTCAGACAAGAAATCAGTTGTATTCAGCTGCTTATGCCTCAATAATGGAGAAAGGGTACCTTCACGATGGAGCTTATCGTTGCTTTGTGTCTCAGTTTGAGCCAAAATACGTGAGTGAAGCCGTAAACGATGAGGCATGGGTCAGTGCCATGCAAGGAGAACTTCTTCAGTTCAAGAAGTTAGGGGTATGGACACTGGTAGACAGACCTAAAGGTACTAAGGTCATTGGCACCAAATGGGTCTTGAAATGTAAGAAATATGACCAAGGTGTCATCATCAGGAACAAGGCTAGACTTGTAGTTCAAGGATTTCGACAAGTTGAGGAATAGATTACAATGAAGTGTTTGCACCCGCGGCAAGAATGGAAGCCATCCGTATCTTCCTTGCCTATACGTCGTATATGAAGATTAAAGTTTATCAACTAGAGGTGAAGAGTGCTTTCCTTCATGGTGAAATCCGAGAGACAGTGTACGTTAGTCAACCCGAGGGATTTGAGGATCCATATCATCGGGACAGAGTTTACAAACTTGACAAGGCTTTATACGGGCTTCATCAAGCTCCTAGAGCCTGGTATGAGAAACTCTCCACTTGCCTTGTGAAACATGGGTTTCGTAGAGGTGTTATTGACTGCACACTGTTCATCCAAAAAATGGATGGTGATCTACTGCAAGTCCAAATTTATGTAGATGACATAATCTTCAGTTCAAAGAATGAGGATTTACGTAAAGACTTTAAGGCAGTAATGAACGCTGAATTTGAAATGAGTGCCATGGGAGAGATGAAGTTCTTTCTCGGATTACAGGTGGATCAGACACCTAAGGGAATTTTTCTACATTAGACAATGTATGTAGGAGATATTCTCAGTCAATTGACATGGAGAATGCTTCCGTAGCTGGGACTCCACTTGCTACAAACCATGATGTAGCACCTGACGAGAATGGTGATATGGTAGATGCCACCATGTATCGAGGAATGATTGGATCTCTATTGTACCTCACTGCCTCAAGACCTGATATCATGTATGCTACATGTCTATGTTCAAGATATCAGGCAAAGCCAAAATTTAACCATCTGATCGGAGTCAAAAGGATCTTCCGTTATCTGAAGGGTACACCAACACTCGGATTACGGCGGCTGCAAGATGAACTACAAGTCTACATTAGTAGGATGTCAATTCTTTGGGAGGAGATTAGTGACCTGGCAGTGTAAGAAGCAGACCTTGGTTGCTTTGTTAACCTGCGAAGCCGAATACGTTGCTGCTGCAAGTTGCTATTCACAAATCATATGGATTCAACAGCAAATGCGGGACTACGGTTTGAATTTCTATTCTACTCCTATTTTTGTTGATAACTCTGCTGCAATTGCAGTAACTAAAAATCCGGTCCAACATCCTAAGACCAAACACATGAGTATAAATATCTGTTTTGAAAAGAACCTAATCGATATGGTTAAATAAATACTGATTTTCAACGCGCTAACCTTTATACAAAGGCTTTTGATAAACCACATTTTCTATATTTCTTAGAGGTCACAGGTGTTAAAAAGAAAATTGATGTGATTCCTGAAGATGAACATGTATAGTACGATGCGTATAGTCCATTTTTCTTTTAATTTTTATTTTCATTTTTTATCTGATTTATTTTTAGTAGTTAATTAAATTGATTATATTTCTTTGCCTAGTAAAATCCTAAAAATGTAAATCATTTACGGTTTTAGAATTTTAGGGGGGGGGAATAGGTTTAGGAAGTAACATTACAAAAAAAGGATAAGGGAGGAGGAGAGGTAAGCTTTAGATCGTATTTGTGATGCCGACTCAAAGTTTGGAAAATGATGGTACATAGGAACAAACCACTTGGGACTTTAAAATTTTAAATTGAATAAGATGTGAAGTTCAAAGTATAAGTCTGTATAGTCTAAGAAATAAAAAAGGAAAATGATAGTAAAACTAGCTGCTATCAAGGTAACACATAGAAAGTAGACCTAGAGGTTGCTAGACCAGTCATGATATGTCGGTAGATTCAATATAATAGATAATTAGACCTTGTTGGTGACCTCAAGATTCAAACTAAGTTGTTCGACAAGCTGTGGGTTATCAACTTATCTCTGGTTAACACAATCAACAAAATTCCAATAAAGGGTGACAAGCAGAATAAACGCCACAAATGTGTGCGTATGACCAAAATATGAGCAAAAGCAAGTGATGAAAAATTGCAAAAGCAATCAAACTAACAACATATGTTGTTGGTCAGATCTGTGCAAAAAGAATAAAATTACTCACACAAGAAGATAGGTTATGTGCCTCTCTGATGTTCAGTGGCACTGACCAGAGGATAAGCATAACCGAGATACTCTAGAATTCATTGTTGTTTGCCGCCTCTCAGCTGTGCGGTGGTACTGACCTGAGGTTTGGCTTTTCTTTGAAAGCTCTAAGAATAGTTTTTTCTTGAATACTACCCTGAGACCACTCAAAAATCTCCTGAGGAATGTTGATTACCAGATAAGGGTGGGATCCACAAATGCTTGTTGAAATAATCAAACCTTAAACTGTCACCAATGTGTGTCAAAAGTCTATGTATGGATTTAGAGGACAAGTGTACTAACAATCATCGTGGCTACAATTCTTGAAAGTCCAAATCAATGTGGGGATTTAATAGTACTAGTATGATTTCCTAAACTTGCTAACGACTCTAGATGAAAAACAAGAACAGAGCATCATAAGGTTTTGATAACATATCCCGAATGATTTGATTTACCTGTATGATTCCAAATTGAATCGGTCCATTTATAGTCAAAATGAATAGAACCTGCCTTGTGAGAAAATGAATCTATTAGATTTTCATCTTAGGATTTACACCTCACTCAAAACCACAAAAACAAGTTTTAGTTTTGTATTTTAGTTTTTTTTCTTTTATTTTGTTTAAATTTTGTCAATTTAGTTTGTTAAACATCAGACTACGCCATGGAATTGAATAGAGGATTTTAATCACCTAAAAGGGTCACGTCTGAGGTGACCACACGTGTTTTCAAATGTAAAATCAGTCACATCTAAGGTGACAAATTGTTTAAAAGGGTCACGACTGAGGTGATTAACAGTTTTCAAAATTAAAATGATCATGTCTAAGATTATCAAATGCTCATAAAGTTTAATCAAAAGATAAAAATGTGGAATGGTCATAAAGTCAAAATCATGAGAATAATCCATTCGCACAACTGGACCATGAGTTATGGACCAGTCGTACGATTGGAGGATATGAATGATCCCAATTGCACGATTCACCCACACGTATGGGACATACGTGTGATTGGACCATAAGAATTAATATAATCACATGATTGGATCAGAAAATGAGCGAATCGCATGGATGAGAGTGACCGAATGACACAGTCGCACGACTGATCTCCAGTCGCATGACTGAAGGTGACCGACTGTGCCAATCGCATGACTGATCTTCAGTCGCATGAATCAAATATGCGACTGGGCTTAGTTGTACGACTGAACTAAAACCTAGTATAAGTAGAGGGGGAATCGGTCACAGTCAATCATCACTCCCAAATCGTCCCAAATCACACGACTTACCTATACTCTGCCAAATTTTCGTTTGACTGTTATTACACACTTATTATTGCATTTTGACGATTTCGCGTTATTATACAGGTAATGTGTGGCGTGATTCACTCATCTATCCTTTCATTCAGGCTCTAACACGACCGATTTTAACCCTAACAAGAACCGAAACTTAGTGTGTCTAACAAACTAATTAACCTAAGTACATTGTTAAATTAAAGGTTGTTAGGAATGACATCAGTCATTTGCGAGATTAATGAGCCAAACCATGAAGTCTAACATTAAAATTTCCTCAAAAACTTAATTTGAATGAAACAGCAGTCCGTTGTGAGAATGGGCAGCGAGATGAACCTCAATCGCACAACTAAGATGAGCATATGGCTCGGTCGCACAACTGCCACATGCGAGTGAGCTAAGTTGCACAATTGGTTCAATCGCATGAGATAGCATATGACTAACTCCAATCGCATGCGCAGTCGTACGAAAGAGCTTAATCGCATAAGCAGATCTCAGTCGCATAGTTCATTTGCACGAGAGAACTGAAGAGGTCATGTTTAATTATTCAACTTGTTGCACATTGACACAATCTAATGTTTTTTGCATTGTGTGACAGATGTCGAGTCGTTGGCCACTAAGCACGAAGCACAATATTTGTGCTCATCTAGATCTAACCTCGAGGAATGGTGCAGACTTCTTTGGCATTATCACTTTTCTATGGAGATCGAGGATCTTCCGTGCTATCTCGACACCATGCACTCCTTACCGCTCAGTCCAACAGGCTTTCTGGAAAGCGCTGTGCTAGACAGATCCTCAGAGCCCCATCGCATCAGGAGCTTGATATTTGGAGAGGCTATTGAGATCATAGAAGATGATATTCGGACTGTTCTAGAGTTCAGGGATGATGCTAACTATCCCACTCGATTACACCCCCTTACTGTTCGAGGATGTTTCATGCGAGTTAAGTACTCTGGGGGCATCAACACAGGGGTGCTCAGCAAGAGCAACTTGTGCCCCTAGTTCAAGTACCTCGCCCATGTGATGCTGAAGTGTACAACTTCTCGGAAGGTTCGACAAGCTCTCAGATCAGATTCAGAATGCTTAGGCAGTGTTGGTGTTGAACCACCCTTTCAGCTTCTCTAAGATGATCTTCACCTATCTGGTGGAGAACATTAAGGGGAAAGGGAAGGAGGGGTTTTGCATGTATCCTCGATTCATCCAGATGATTATGGATCAGAAACTACTATCGCTGCCTAAGGAAAAGGAGAACGTTGTAGTCCTTGAGGTGATGGACTGCACCACACTAGGTCGTATGAAGGTTTACAGGGGGAAGTAGGTCAAGCCCCCCTGTGAGGAGATTGTTCGGGCATTTGGCCCGGGAGGATTACGTGGTGCCAGCGACGCGTAAATGGCGGCGTGCAGACAGTGATTCTGGTGTTGAGAAATTTGTGCTCACGGACGATGATTCTGGTGTTGAGAAATTTGTGCTCACGGACGATGATTCAGATGACAATGATAGAGGTGATAGTGGAGATGCAGGGCCCACTTAATTGAGGGCCCCCACTGCTAATATAGCATCTCTAGCATCCACCCAAAGTGGGACAGAGGCAGCAAGTTTCCATCAGGACTTCCAACCTGATGACGAGGAGGAGTCAGATGAGGAGCCATTGACTTGAACAGTGGGCAGCATGGTGGTTGCCACCGAGCGAGGGATTAGGACGGCTTATGAACACCCGGGAGGGTCTGGGGAGACTATGACTAATCCAACCTATACCCCAGATCAGCCCAACGTCCCAGGGGGAGCATCCACCTCGAGGGGATCAAGGAAGAAACGGATGGCTCAGCCCCACGGGATGAAGAAGAATAGGAGGAGGATGACGTTTATCACCACCACCACTACTACCACCACTTCCACCACTCCACCTACAGCCACCACTACCACCACTCCACCTACTACCACCTCTACCACCTCACACACCACTACCACCCTTAATCTTCACCACTACCACCACCACCACCTTTAGCCACCAACCACGACCTTCATCTTACCCCTCATTTCCATCTGGATCATCTCTACCTCCTAGTGGGTTGAGGAACAGCTCTCAGCACTTAACCATATGGTGTTGAAGCTGTTGGCAGCCGATGACGAGAAGACTGCCCAAATTCGTCAGCTAGTAGAGCATACTGCTACACAATCTCAGCAGATATCTCAACAGGCACAACTAATAGGGCAGCAGGCACAGCAGATGGCTGCTCAGAGCCTTGAGATGTCCCAACTCCACGAGCAAAATGTCCATTCAGCTAAGAGCATAGAGGAGTTAGAGGCTAGTAACAAGACTATCATGTTGAGGCTTAGAGGATCAAAGGACGAGCCACTAAAGATCAAAGAAGGAGATGGAGATAATGATGACAGTGATGACGATGATGATGATGCTGGTGATGATCAAGGTGATGATACAGGGGGAGGTGATGATATTGATAAAGGTGATGATGATGATGAAGGAGAAGGAGATACAGCTACTACGGCTGCCACATCAACAAGTGAAATGAGGACCAAGAAAGCTCAAGACAAAGGTGCGTCTACTTCAGCCCCGTCAGCAGAGGAACACATGATTTGAAGACAACAGTAATGCATAGTTGTTTATGTTATTTAAAATCATGTGTATTTGAATACTGTATCAAATTAATGTACATAATGTTTACATTTTGTTAATATGTTTCTGTTTTGATTGTTGACTGATGTATGATGTGTTTATATGTATAAATCAAGCAGATCACACATCTCAGGAAGATGAATATGATGTTGCTCCCCTTCAACAAATCAAGTCTCAACTAACAATGATACTTGATCTGCAAGGGATAGTCAGGAGGTCTGTGAGTTACACGCCTGAAGAAGGAGAAATAATCCATGACCTTACTGATGAGCAGCTTGCTGAGATGTTCAGACTAAATCCCGACTAGATAGTGAAGGATGCTCCGACGGTGGACATTGACAGTGACGATGAGCTTAAGGATGTCGATGAAATCCATATTGAAGACGTCACTACTCAACATTATCCAGAGTACGCTGAGAAGGAGGGAAACGTAGTCCCCAATCTGGGTGACTCCCTTGTTAGTGAAACTTTTGAAACTCTGTATAAACTAGAGCAAGAGTTTGAAAAGAAGGAAGACAAGGCCCAAGCCTGAAAAGTCGACGTCAATATCAGAAAGGCTGAATGGGCAGCGTGTTTTGCAGAAGTTAGAGCCCAGCGCAGTGCTCCCAAGTCAAATGTCTACACCAAACTCTATAAAGTGGAGAAGCATCACAAGGTGTGCCGAAAAATTATCGTGTGGGCCTATTTTGAAGATATTAACGTCTATGCAGTTAAAAGAGAGAAAGGGATTGAGTACTTCAGATTCCCACACGATCTGAAGACTCTTCCAGGTTTTGAGCTTAACATGTTAGCAAATTTGAAATTGCTATATGCTGATCATCGTAAGATGTCAGGTTAGTTTAAAGCAACGTTAAGAGAGAGTACCACACCCAGTGGGTCAACTTCAAGCCTCAACAACCAACAAGGTATATGAAGAGATCTAAAGTTGGTGCCATAACTGGGAAACCGAAAATAGTGCTGCAGTCGAGGCATCCGCGGACGATGTCTAGAATCCCTCTACGGGAAATGCCATAGGACTTCACTCCACACTTCAAGTGGTGGTACTACGATTAGAGAACAGGAGAGGCAGTCATAGTGTTGAACAAGAATGGTAGTATGGAAACTAACAGGGTGTTTGATCCCATGTGACTTACTAACTTGTCATCTGATGATGTTTACACATTATACAAGTGGCCACTATTCTATGACTCGCATGATATTGTACAAGATCTACAATTTTAGAATATGATACGACTCTACTTTGCTTTTGAAATACATACAGGAGTCATAAGAGAAGAGAAGTACAAGAAGTATGAGGAGCTTATGAAGGATGTAAGATAGTAGATGAAACTAGGTCCAAGGGGGAGTTTGTAGATACATGTGTCCCTAGTTTCTTAACTTAATGTAAAATATCTTTATTGTCTTACACATATGTAATTGAGTGGGTACTTAATGAAATACAATGTGTGGTTGTGCTTATGATGTTGAATATTTCATTTCTTGGTATGTAACAACACTTATTGAACTAACTATATAGGTTGTGGTTGTTTGAATAAATCTAAGTCCAATATTGATTGTTAAACATGTTCAAACTTAATCATATGAAGTTCACATGCGATTGGCCCATTTTAATAGACCATACGCATGAACAACTTCATGCTAATGAACCAGTGGTACGAATGAACCAGGAGACTGGATCAGTCACATGATTGTAACATGAGATTCACTCACTCGCATGACTGAGTGTATGGATCAACCACATGACTCAATCGCACGACTGAACCATGCTAATGGTTCAGTCGCACGAATGAGAAACCCTAACCTATAAATACCACTTAAATCATGGAAAAACTAGACACTAATACCTACATACCAAATCATACCCTAGCCATCCAGAGGCCTCTAATAACCTATTCCAAGTTCATAGATCGCACTAGATCGATTCCTAATCATTCTTAACATTTAGATTCAATCCATAATTGTTTCTAAGTGCGTTCTCACTAATTGGATCGCTAATCAAATAGGATTCCACACTATTTGATTCGGTATACATGTATATTAGTTAGTATTTCATTCAATACACGATCCTAACATTTTTCAACACCAATCTTGGTAGTTCTCCCTGTATCAGCCAATCCCTTATTCCTTCTCAAATACATCTTTGCTCTGTATGCAATCATTGGCATTTGCCATTGCAAATCCATTTCTTCCACTTCATCAGGGTGAAGTTCTTTAAGATCTTGTTAGAAAGATTGAGCAGGGGTCAAAGTACTACCCAAATAAGCTTGACAGCTTGAACTATAGGCTATAAATGCTGCCTTTTGCTCTTCTGATTCTAGAACCATAGTAATTGGTTCAGATTGATTATTTCTTTTGTTGGTTGTGGACCCCTTTGTGGCTGTAGCAGTTGAGTTTTTTGCATTATCAAATTTCTCTCTCCTTTTCTTGTCTGAACTGCTTTGACTGGTTGACTTAGAGGACTTTACCACATAGAAAGAAGTTTTATCTTCATCATCACTCAAAACATAAGAGCTTCCACCACCATCATTAGAATTAAATGCACTTCTAGCACCATTAGTACCTTTAAATTAATATGGTGCAATTTGTGCTCTTACACTCTTGTTCCATGTAATCTCATCCAACTCTAAAGCTTTAACCCTAGCTACCAAAGTATCTAGCCCAATTTCTTTTAGATCAATGGTATTATTGAACATGGACACAGTCTAAATCCAACTTTCTGGAAAAGTATGGAGCATCTTTTTGTTCAACTCGTCATTGCTATACTTTAACTCAAAGATGTTCATCTCAGTAAGAAGTTGCTTGTATCTATGGAGTTATTGAGGAACAGATACACCCTTAATATGATGGAAATCTCATATTGTGAACAAAGGGTATCCTTCCAAATGCTTCTTATCTCATCACTTTCTTCACACAAAGTGTGAAGAATCTTCCATAAGGCGTTGGCTTTTTTGTAAGCTTCACATATGATCGAGAGGTCTTCAGGTAATGCCATAGTAAGAATACTTAGTCCTTAATTTCAATTTTGACGCTCTTTGCATCTTTAGGGGATATAACCCTTTAAACTTATGGACTGATTATGATCATTGTAATAAGGTCCAAGAGTAGGTTGAATAAAGAGACCTTCGGTTATAGACACCGATAAGTATGAGTCAATGTAGTTAACATGGTTCCTGAATCTTGTTTCCATGTTTTAAAATCAGTTTTGTTTTCCAATTTTGGAGGTTGATAAGCTAAGCCAACAATTGAATACTCTGTTTGGCGAACTTGTGGATTATCAAACTATTAATTCATCAAATACCTTATGAATATGTAAACACAATGCAAACACTCTCACATAGTATTAATAAATCACTAATAAGACTAATATTCGACCAACAAAGACAAAATTCCTTTGAACTAATGACTGTTATTGAAAATGAACTTATTAATCTCAAACTCTTAATAAATTTTTAGACAGTGAAGGAGTTATGATCGTAATTAGTCAAACCTCTTAATGAATTCTCATGTTTTTTGAAATTTAAGATATTAGATGATAGAATTTGTTCAAATTTGTTTGAACAACCTTTTAATTATCAAACAACAACACAAATCCACGAATCAAAATGATTTTGATGTAGTTTTGAGTTAATCGAGCAATGGAACAGTACTCGATGATTGTTATTAAAGGGTTTGATGATTTTAAATGATTACACCAAATTGTTGAGTAAAATACCTATGTTAGCTATTGATTAGCTAAACCCAACATGTGTTTTGATTAGATAGTTCAACAACATGCTTAATTTTGAGTCATGAATTCTCAAGCATTGATGAACATTCAAAAGCAAGTTTAAGCAAAATTATCAAGTTGAATCAAAACTGATAGATGTAATAAAGATTTAAAGTAATTTAGACACATTATGGTACTTTACTACTTTAGATAAAAGGAAAAGAACAACTAACTGAACAAATCTAAAACTGATAGGTCAACTGATCTAAATCAATGAGCACGTGGCTCTAATACCATTTGGGAATCCAAGTATGGAAACAGAGAATTATCAGTTTAGATTGGACAAATAGTGATCGCGAAATTATCACAACTTGTTGATTAATTAATTGTTTATGAAATTGTAATTGAAATGAGAATTAATAAAGAACAAACAAGAGAAATGAAAAAGTAATTAAAGTAATACGATAATTTGCTTCAAATAATTTCCGTTAATACTAAATATGTTAAAATTTTTATTTGGATTTTGATGATATGCCAATTGCTAGATGATGTTCTCGTTGTTTTTTAAAATTGTTGTATTGTTTTTATGTGTTCGGGAAATACACCTATGTCTTCTATATATAGGAACATGGATTAACTTTTTATATGAGAAAAAGTTACTTTCTTATTGTGATATGAAAGTTTCATGAGTAAAATTCTTGATGTGATATGGTTGACATATTTTAAAAAAGAGCATTCTTTCATAGATATAGAGTTGATGACATCACTTCAAAGGTTGACTTTGTAGACTTCATGTGTCTTCCTTGATTGAGGTTCAAGTCCAAGTTTTTTGTATTTCTCTAGAAGTTATTCTTTCGTAGGAATTGGTTCTTTGATCTTCATGTACTTCATCAGCAAAAGTAGGCTTTCTTCGTCTTCATCAGTAGCAACTTGATATCTTTCAAAGATGATAAATGCTTTCGCACGAGTTCTACGAATGCATATTCCTTGACTTTCATGTTACGCTCCACACAACATTTATAGAAGTACGATCATATTTGTTCATCTGTAGATAGTTCTCGTACTTAGTCAATTTGAAATTTGACTAAGTATGATATTTTCCTGCAATCATATATATAATCAACACAAATAATTATACCGGGTTAACATATATATCATGATTACAAAATGATAAGAATTTACATAAAATCATTATAAGAGTTGAATAACTTCTAAACCTATACATCCAATCTAGACCTAACCCTCATCTAAGTTTGTGTTTGGTATTATACATTAAACGAGCTCGAGTTGCTTTTCTTAGTTAAAGCACTATTTCTAATATGAGAGGTTACCTTAACGATAATAGTTGTATTCGAATGGGTTATCATTATAAAAATAGAGCTCGAGTGCTTGTGATCTAATTTATAGTATATCCATTAAACACTTATGTTGCATTTATGAATGGTGACCACTCTGAGATAATAGGATGTATGGTCCTGTTCCTGGGATGCTTACAGCCGGCCAATCATTGCTCATAAAACATATAATTACTTTAGCTTGAAATAACTGTTACAGTGGAAACATTAAAAACTACATTTTGAATAAAAATGCTTTTGCAAAATAATTCATTGTTATCAAATTACAAAATACATGTTACATTTCAACACAAAAGCATTATAAATATGGATGCCATCTAAAAGAGCTGAGTAGCCGCCCCATGCCATCCTCAGAAACTTTTACATGGCAATTGGAAAATGCGTAAAAAGTCAATGTTACTCAGTGAGTTCTAGTTTTAATATAAAACATACTTTACTTTCATTTAAAACCATTCTTTATTTTTGTACATGATCATGCATAATACATACACATAGATAATATTATTATTATCTTTCTTTATTGTTCACCACATACTTTCTTTAACTCTTTCCATCTTTATCATATTCTTTATCACGATCTAGATCAGTATCATCAGCTATGCCCCAAACAAATGGGGTACCAGGCAAAAGTTCATAATTGACTTCCACACTACATATAGCCTGGCACCAGCACCGGGGTTAGCGGCAAAGATCCCAACTGTATACTACACCCCCAACATTATGCATAACTCGAGTATTGGGCGATGATCATAAATGACTTCCACACTACACATAGCCTGGCACCAGCACCGAGGTGAGTAATCACTATAAACCACTGTATACTACACCCCCAACATTATGCATAACTCGGGTACTGGGTCGAAGATCATAAATGACTTCCACACTGCACATAGCCTGGCACCAGCACCGAGGTGAGTAGTCACTATAAACCATGTACCACACCGTTGGTCAGTCACAAAGACTGGAACCCCTGCGTGTATGCTTAAGGGTTAGCTAAACCGTACCCAGTTGAGCTCAGCATTTTAGAGTCGTGCACCACTGTACATTTTGCTTGCAAGCCTTTCTATGCTTTCTCTATGCATGCTGTGACAACCCTCGATTTTCGGGTAATTTCTCTAGAAACCCTAGATCGTGATTTCTATGCTCAGTCTTGTTTTAGAATATATAGCACTAAGTAAACTAATCTAAAGATTGATTAGAGTCCTACGTGTGCTTACGTTTCTATTTCATGCGTGATCGACCATGAAAACCCGAGTCCGGCGAATGTCTGAAATAAACGCCACTACGAACTGACTGGGAAAATAATATTAACGTCATAGGTAAAAATGAGAATTTGGCCTAATTTCATCTTAGTTACACTTATATTAATGTTATTATGTGAGGAAATGTCTATCGTAACGAGAAAACCCGATAACAGCATCTACGCGCCTTAGTGCGGCGAAATGGCTCAATCTAGCAGATAAACAATAAAATGCCCAAGGGGATGACAAAACCAATGTATGGGGCATCTAAATAGTCGTTTTGGACTAGAATTTCGCAAGGAATTAGAATTTAACATGTTCGGGTTTTGAAAGTCGGGTCGAGACGGGAGAAAAAGGAAAATGACCGTTCGACTACCCCTCTAACCCCCTTTCCCTCCCCTCCCCTTATAAATACCCTTCCTCCCCCTCTCTTTTCATTCTTCCACTTCATTTCAAGAAAAAAATTGAACTCTCCCTCTCTCTCTACAAACCTACGGCCACACCACCTCCCCCACCACGATTTTCATTTTTGTCACGTTTTCTTTGAAGATCTTCACTTGGAACTCAAGGTGCAAGCATATTAGAGCAATAGAAGGCTCGTTGGTGGTGAAGCAAGAAGGAAAAACCATCATTCTACGTTCTTTTCGTCAAAATAGCTTGCTAGGACTAAGGTAACCTTAATATTTCATTTTAATTACGTTTTTATACGAAAATGATTACCTAAAAGCTATAGATTGTTCATCCAAGTAAGATTTTGGGAAAAACCTATTTTGAAACAGAAAATATGGTATGAAAATGAGTTATATATGTGTATGTATGTGTCCGTACGTGTGAATGTATGTATGTTAACATTTGGATGCTAGATTGTTGCTTGATAATGCATTGTTGATGTTAAATCGTCCATGCAAGTAGGGTTAAGTGTAAAATCTGTTATAGATCCTCTATTGTGACATTTTTATGAAGGTTTACATGTATTAAGTGTGTGGATGGATAACCGTATGCATGCATGTGTGTATGTTGATGTTTGGGTGTTAGTTCTTGCAAAAAAATGAAGGATGATGATTAGATTTGAACATGCAAGTATGGATAATGTTACGGATGGTTTAGAATAGAATATTTTAGTGTTTTGTTGAAGGATTTTGATGGATTTAAGGTGTGTATGAACGTCGTGTATATATATATATATATATATATATATATTATATATATATATATATATATATATATATATATATATATATGTGCATGTATTGGTTCATATCTTACGAAACGTGATGAAATAAGACTTGATCTTTGACATGCAATAAGTTGTTTGCTATGGATAGTTTAGAACATTAACTTGGGGTATATGTAGCATGAAAACATGATAGATCATGGACGGATCATTGTTTGGGTGATTACAATGATTATGGTTGAGATTTACATCGAAATGCATGCTAGACTAGGTATTTTTGTATGGAATAAAAGAAACTAGTGAAATCTGGAACTAGGACTGAAATGTGATGATATTTTATGTCCAAATAATGTATTTTTAATAATATGTATGATTCTTGGTGATTGGATGCATTATATTACGTTTTAGGCTTAACTAGTCGTAAGAACGTTGACTTTTGCATGAAGATTAGGCATAATATGGGTCTGAGTTTTCATTAGTATTTATGGACTTGTCGTATGTATTATTTACGCCCATATGAGGTACAATTGGTTCATGAAGTGATACCGTGCGTTTGAACATGTTTTATGATGCCTAAATGGTCACTTATGCGTAGAAACTGCCATGATTTAGAGACTTTTATACCAAGTTGGTTAAAGTTATTTGATTCATGAAATGTGACTTAGGATTTATGTACGTATACATATATGAGAGTTTTTATGTATATTTGGTTACAATTTTCACATTTTGGTTGTTAACTGGTACGTGTCTAAGTAAGGCGTAATTCACCGTTTTCGTTAATATTTTAACCGAGTGTTATAATCACCAACTACTCGCGTAAACAAATATTTTCTTAAAAATAGTATAAGTCTAGTGGGTTGGATGAACAACTTGCTTGTAAGACTTGAGTTTCAATTCTTAAAGTGTCTATCGTATTTAGGATTGACTGGACGTTCGTTGGTGAAATTGCACGTACTTTCAATTTCATTAATCAAGGTGAGTTTCCACGACCCCTTTTTAACTTGTCTTCGTTTTACAAAATCGTGGGGGAAATACATGGCTTCGTTGTTGTATGAGGATTATATGACTGACTCGTTTGATAACCTCGAGTATGGGTGTTTCATTATTGTGTTCATGTGAGTCGTTCATGAATACCCCCTTTCCCATATAATCATTAGCCTTGTGGAAGGCCACAGTGTATATTGGTAGATCTATTTGGGTTTGATAGCCCGCACTCGCGGTCAGTAGCTCTGATCAGGCGTTTCGGATGCGAGTGAATATATGTTGAATTCGTTTTGTGGGGATTCTTACTTTATGTAAGCCTTCATATTTTGGTTTGATTATAGCTCCAGGTGCTATCATTAAGTTGTATTCCTAGCTAGTTTACAACTTACCACATCGTTTGTCAATGATATCTGATACTATTGTATGTAATGTTTTCGTAAACCCGTGAAACTCGTTCAACTTTATGTTGACTTTTTAAGTATGTATTTCAGGTACACAGGAGCATGGATGGTGGTATGAACTGGGCTTGGGCAAACGTGGATGTGGCATCATTTGGTTTTATTTTGGCTATTAACTTAAAAACACGACCTTTGTGTATGATCGTTGTTAAACAACTTGAACTTTTTCTTATTTTGGAATGTTGTGACAAAAATCCTGTGGTTTGTAATTTAAAAACTGATGTTTTAACGTTGCCTACATATCATGTTGGTTTCCAACTTTGTCATCGCCATGCTTAACGCATATATAATTCCGCTGCGATATTCAATGTCGTTTTTGGGTTGTGAGACATGCATTCTATCATTATGTTCCTCTTTCATTATCTTTCACTTTACGTTACATAATACTTTATCATTTCATTCACAACTATAACACGTAAAGCCACGGGAAAGATAACATACATAACACGAACATAAACATAATCACACAAAACATCGCCATTCAAGGCATCATCATACATACATAACATACATCATACATACCATCATGCATAAGCATCAATCATAAATCATATCATCATCATACAATGCCCATCACAGCATCTATGACCTCAAAAGTCAGCTTTCATGACCCCCCGGGAACCTCCCAAGTCAAAGCCTAAATTTCACTTTTTCCTCCTTTTCAAAAAAAATTTCACTTTTTCCCCAAAAAGTTAGAAAATATTCTAAGTGTTCATCCGCATTTCCCATTTTTTTCATCCGCATTTTTTTTTATCCGTATTTTTTTTATTCATCCTCATTTCTTTTTACTCATCCGTATTTGTTCATCCGCATTTCTTTTTACGCATCCGCATTTGTTCATCCGCATTAATTTTGTTCATCCACATTTCTTTCTCATCCGCATTGACTTTCTCATCCGCATTTGTCAATGCTTATCTGTATTTCTCAACACTTACGCAGTTTTTCTAAACTTAGGTGTATGAACTACTGTTTGGGCGCATGAGCAGCCTAGGGCACACTTATCTTCATAATTCGGTCCCTTAACACCATCTATCATGTTCTAAGCTTAAATCAAACATTTTAAGCCTTAGAAACATAACCATAACATCATGATACAGCAATATAGTCCAAAATCACACCATACCCGCAACATACACACATTCATACATACGGCTATAAAACCCAGTTTTATAAAAACATACATTCATGCATTTCCAGCCCCAAAATCAGATAAAACAAGTGAAAAGAGGGGTTCTAGAACTCACCTTTGCAGATCTTGAGTATGGGTTCTTTCAAACTCTCCTACAATTGAGTTCAACCGCCTAGAAACCCACTAAAAACACACACAACCGAACATACAAACACACATAAGCATACAACCAAGGCAACGCCAGTTAAGAACACTTAAAAACCATGAATTCTTACTTTGAATTCGAATTCTTTCTTGTTCTTCTTTCTAAAGCCGAGAGTTCTGCTCTTTTCTTTCTCTTCTCTAAAAATCTGAAGATTTGGGTGTGTAAGAAGAGAGTGGGCGGTCATGCCCACTTTACACCCACTTTCAAACCTTTTTGTCCTCTTGACACTCTTTACCCCTTAACTTGGGTAAAATATATTTTCTTTCTTTTTCTTCACTCTTGTTCTTCTTTCTTTGACTTAAAAATAACCACGTGTTACAAGTCCACCCCCCTTATATAGGTTTCATCCCTAAAACTTGTTATTCTTCAAACAAACATGGGTAATGCTGTCTCATCACTTCTTCAGTTTCCCACGTAGACTCGGATCCCTTCCTGTGCTTCCACTATACACGCACAAGAGGAACCACTTTATTCCTTAACGTCTTCTCTTTACGATCAATAATCGCCACTGGAAGCATCGGAATAAACTACTAAATCTTCGCTTCCACCCTTGTCGGGTCCACCATAATCCCACCGGGATTCACTACATGATTCAAAAACTGAACCTCGTGCAACCAGAATGCGCACTTGGAGAATTTAGCCGGCAACCTCTCCCTTCTCAACGTCTCCAACACCTCTCGAATGTGACCAATGTGCTCATCCTCACTCTTGGAATAAATCAAGATATCATCGGTAAACACAATCGCTGATTTATCCAATATCGGCCCACACACTCGATTCATCAGGTCCATAAAAGCAGCTGGCGCATTGGTCAAACAAGTAGACATAACGATAAAATCGTAGTGTCCATAACGCGTGCGGAAAGTTGTTATAGGAATATCCTGCTCCTTTACTTTAAACTGATGGTAGTCAGATCGAAGGTCTATCTTAGAGAACGAACTGGCACCCTAAAGTTGATCAAAAGATCATCAATTCTCGGTAACGGGTACCAAATCTTCATCGTCAACTTGTTCAACACACCGTAGTCTATACACATTTTCATGCTACGGTCTTTCTTCTTCACAAATAAGACCGGAATACCCCAAGAAGAGATACTCGGTCTAATGAACCCCTTATCAAGCAACTCTTGTAATTGCTCCATCCAGTTTTTCATCTCGGTCAAAGTCAATCGATACGATGCCTTAGCAACGAGTTGGGCACCTGGTATCAAGTCAATCTGGAACTCGATCTCATGGTCAGGTGGCACTCCATGTAAGTCTTCGGGATACATGTCTAGAAAGTCACACACCACCAGTATGTTGGTCAGTTGTGGTGTTGGCATATCCACATCCTTCACATTGGCCAAGTAGACACTACATCCACGCCTCATGCACTTTCCCACCACCGCCATCAAAATGACCTTCGGAATCATTATGACTCGATCACCATAAATCGTCACCGTACTCCCTTCAGGCGCTGTTAATCGAATCGTCTTCTTGCGGCACACAATGTTCGCCTCGTAGTCCACCAACCAATCCATTCCTAGGACTACATCGAATCCGCCTAAGGTCATCACGAACGGTCTTAAAGGAAACTTATGACCTTTTAATTCAATATCACAGCCTTCTATCATCTTAGAAATCCGGGTAGACCCTCATGTGACAGTTTCTACATCATAGGGCACATTTACACTCCTGCTACTAACAAGCAGTGTAGCACAGAAAGTAGCATAAATAAAACTTTTACTAGCACCAGAATCAAATAACATAGAGGCTAAAGTTTGGTTTACTAAAAACATACTTAACAAAACATTGAGGTCCATCCTAGCCTCCCCCTGCATCATCGTGAACGCTCTGGCACTTGCCCTCTACCCTCCTTCTCCGGCCTCCTTCACTCTCGAAACTTCATCCCTCGGCTTCTTGTAATCCCTGCTCATGTGGCCTTCCTCACCACAAGAATAACCCCTCCTCACACCGCAGTTCTTCACCACATGTCCGCTTCTTCCATTATGGAAACAGACATTGGTCCCCAATCTACATTCCCCGGGGTGTTTTTCTCCACACTTGACACACCTTATGTGACCACTCGCCGTCATCCACCCGTTAACCTTTGTTACTTGGAGCGGGTCCGCTACGTCGAAATCACTTCCCGTTCCAATTCTGATTGCTCCCTCCTTCCTTGCTAGCTTCTGGCACCACCACAATTCTTTCATCGTATAATCTCCCCGCCAAATCAACTGCCGACCTAAACGTGCTCGGTCGGGCCGTGATCATGTGTCGATGGATATCCGCCGGCAAGCCCTGAATGTACCTCTTAATCTTTCGTGACAGAGGCATCACCTGATCCGGCACCAGTCGTGCCATTTCATTGAATTTAGTGGTGTATTGTTGATTTGTCATGGTTCCCACCTTCTGCTGCAGGAACTCCCTTTCAACTTTGTCCATCTCATGGTGAGGACAGAACTCCTCAGTCACCAGCCTCTTCAACTCCAGGCATCTCATTCATCCGATAGCTTGGCTACCCTCAGCTTGGACAATATTGTCCCACCAACACAAAGCCGAGTCCACAAACGAGCAGTAGTCGTAATGCCATTACCATCAAAAGTAGGGGGTTACACCTTTGAAATGCCCCGTAGTTACAGCCTCGTGTTGTCTCCGGCGCAGGCTCTTCTTCTTCCTCTTCTTCTTCGTGATCAGGTAGAACCGTCTTAGTCTCGGGCTGTCTTCTTTCACCCGTAGGTCTACTTCTTTCCATCCTTTCTCCTTCCCTCATAGCCTTGATAACTTCGGTCACCACAGATGGTAAGATTTTTTGCATGACCTGATGCACCTCTTAAACAATAGCCTCCTTCACCGAGGCCCTTAAGTTAGCACTCTCATCACCACCCTCCAGATAAGGGGTCTCTGGTTCTTCATGAACAACCTCTCCGGCTCTAGGCCTTCCTCTCGTAGCCCGTGGTTTAGCACCTCGACCTCCACCACGTTAAGCTTTAGATGATCTACCACCAGCCATCCTCAACATACACTAAAAGATTCAAACACCAACATGGTCTTTGAAGGGAATAGCTACGTTTATGTCAAGCATAATCAGTCCCTAATTACTATAGCCATTGTAATTAGCCACTTACTTTACTCTTCATACCCCAAGAATTTCCTATGCTGACTACTTCAGTATCTAAATCTACAAGCAACACATATAACACATAACATGTGCACGTAATACTGGTTAACATTAAGAAAATACCTCATGGCACGTAGCTACTCAGACTGGCATCCCTTCCCTTTCTGTCACAATTTTAGTTTAAGTTTAGATTTATTATGAAAATTTACCCGTTTTACTTAAACTTTGGCTCTGATTCCAACTTGTAAGGCCGCATTCCCGGGACGCTTATAGCTGGCCAATCATTGCTCATAAAAGATATAATTACTTTAACTCGAAATAAACGTTGCAGCTGAAACATTAAAAACAACATTTTTATTAAAAATTCTTTTGCAAAATAATTCTTTGTTATCAAATTACAAAATACATGTTACATTTCAACACAAAAGCATTATAAATATGGATGCCATCCAAAAGAGTTGAGTAGCTGCCCCGTGCCATCCTCAGTAACTCTTACCTGCCAACTGGAAAATGCATAAACAGTTAGCATTGCTGAGTTAGTTCTAGTTTTAAAATAAAACATACTTTACTTTCATTTAAAACCGTTATTTACTTTCGTACGTGATCATGCATAATACATACACATAGATAATATCATTATTAACTTTCTTTACTGTTCACCACATACTTTCTTTAACTCTTTCCTTCTTTATCACATTCTTTATCACTATCTAGATCAGCGTTATCAGCTATGCCCCAAACAAGTGGAGTATTAGGCCGAAGTTCAAAATTGACTTCCACACTGCATATAGCCCGACACCAGCACCGAGGTAAGCGACAAATATCCCAACTGTACGCTACACCCCCAACATTATGCATAATTTGGGTACTGGGCAGAAGATCATAAATAACTTCCACACTGCACATAGCCTAGCACCAGCATCGAGGTGAGTAATCACTATAAACCACTTTATACTACACCCCCAACATTATACATAACTTGGTACTGGGCCGAAGATCATAAATGACTTCCACACTACACATAGCCTGGCACCAACACCAAGGTGAGTAATTACTATAAACCATGTACCACACCATTGGTCAGTCACAAAGACTGGAACCCCGGCATGTATCCTTAAGGGTTAGCTAAACCATACGCAGTTGAGCTTACAACATTTTAGAGCCGTGCACCTCAATACTGTAACACCCGGTTATTTTTAATGTCAAGAAAGAAGAATGAAGTGATGAAAAAAAAGGGAAAGAAATAAAACCCAAGTCTAGGGGTTAAAAGTGACAAAAAGGACAAAATCTTACAAAAGTTGCTGATGAACGTGGCATGGCCGCCCATCACTCTTTCTACACACAAATCCTCAGACATTTTAAAGAGAAAGAGAGAAGGAGAGCATAAACTATCCCGTCTTGTAGAAGAACAGAAAGAAAAGTTTGCATTCAAGGTAAGAATTCATGGGTTACGTGTTCTTAACTGGCCTTGCCTCGGTTGTATGCTTATGTGTTTTTATAAGTTCGGTTGTGTGTGTTTTTAGTGGGTTTCTAGGTAGTTGAACTCAGATACAGATGAGTTTGGAAGAAGCCATACTCATGAGCTACAAAGGTCATGACAGGATCAGTGATCACAAGTTTGATGTATCAGAATACAAAGCAGCGGAATACAAACAAGAATTAGACAAATTGTAGCAAGCAATCGATACTTGTAAGCATTAAGATCGCATACGGTTATAAGGAGAGATATGTATTTCTGATTTCTAGGAATTTTATAGATGTAGAATATTTCTAATCAAATCAATCATTCATTCCATTTAATTACTCATTCACATTGTTACAATAGGTTGTCACTCCTTATATAGAGTGCAACACATCACTGCTGTGATCACGGAAAGTGACAACTGGCAGATCCAATACAAAATAACTAATTCTTAACAAACTACTGAAATGTTCACAACTACTGAGAACATATCAGCGTGTTAAGTACAAAAATTAAACTACTGAAACTACAACGACTGAAGAACAACTCTTCAGTTCGTACAAAACTACTGAAACATAAAAATATAAAACTACTGATATCACAACTACTGAAGAAGTACTCTTCAGCAGTTGTGACAAAACAGTACTCTTCAGCAGTTGTGACAAACTACTAAGGCTTCAGTACTTGATCTTCAGACTTTGACCTTCAGGTGTTTCATCAGCTGATGACTTCAGTAGATATCATCAGCTGATGTCTTCAGTCTTTGTCTTCAGACTTTGTACATCAGTTGTTGATCTTCAGCACTTGTGAACTCTTCAGCTGTTGTACTTCAGTACTTTGGTCTTTCAGCTTCAGCACTGTGTTCTTCAGCTGTTGTACTTCAGCACTTTGGTTCTTCAGCTGTTAAGGTCTTCAGCACTTGATCTTCAGCTGTTGAAGTCTTCAGCACTTGTCAAACTACTGATGAGGCTTTCAGCAGTTGTTGTGATACCGTGTGGGACTTAGAGGTTTTCTGATCTTGGCTCATTGGTTCTTTCGGTCCAACAAAACCCCCCTGAACCAATGCAGCCAAAACCTCTAACTTATTTATACTCCCACTTATTGATGGCAAAATGTTGGTCTTTTTCCTTCTTGATCAGTAGAGAAGATGACCCATGTAAGCTCCGGCCTGGGAAGAAATCTCAAATATTGTTGGCAGAGTATGAATGGGAACTCTGTTTTGGGGAACTGGACACAGAGTTGTTATCCCATTCATGAGATTACTTCCCCATAATGAGTCTGTATGACTCACGAACATAGGCCTCAAGGAGAACAACTTGTTCCTCTTGAGAGAGTTCTTCTGCTCCTCCTTCGAAGAGAACTCTGGACCATAGTACTCTGATAAGTACTTCATGGTCCTGCCATTTTTCAGCTCCACCGTAGTTACCTCCCTATATACAAATCATCAGGATGGTTGCCTTCAAGGAGTAACTGGAGCTCATTCTTTTGGATGTCTTCAAGCTTTTTATATACACAACCCTTCTTAATCATCTTGTTTTTAGTAAGCTTGAGGTGTCTTCTTTGCTTGGTGAGCTTTCTTGAATTCATCATGATTTCCCAAGGTGAGACTACAACGGCCAACATGATGGTAGATTCTATTGTTTTTCGTACCTGGCGTTGTATCTGTGTGGGATAGTTCTTTTATGGATTCTAGAACTCACCCTGGGGTCTGGCCATACTCACTCTCTCCTTCTGATACTGAAAGGTGTGCCTGAGAGTGTACAGCCTTGAGCATGCCCTTTCATGGCTTGAATAGATGATGAGAGGAAATTCCTTGTCAACCATCTTCAACAGTTGCTCATCGTGCTGTTTCTGCTGTTCTTCTTTTTATCTTGACTCTGACCATTTCCTTTGAGAGTCAGGTGTGATCATGGGTTGACTTCGGGTTTTGGTAGCTTCAGAACAGCAGAGGTGGCAGACTATCATCTTCATCCTCTTTTTCTTCTTCTTCTTCCATCCTCAGCACCCTTCTCCTCCTTCGGGGTACATCACTGGATGATGGTTGGGTTGGTGAAGGAATTGGTTTTGAAGAATGAGGATGTTTGGATTTTGGCTTAGAGGTTGGTTGGGAGATTTGAGGGATAGGATCGTTTGAGTGGGTGGAAGGGAAGGTTGATCTAGCATCCTTGTAGTTAGCTTCGCCTTTGTGAGTTTAGCCATCTCTAACCTTTTACCAGCTCCAGCCTCATCAAGGGCTTCCACAATAATCCCTTTGTTGAATTGCTCAGACAGACAGATTCTGGTGGCTATAGCCAGAATGCTGTCCCGGTCCATGCGCGGATCTCCATTAATGATCTTCCCAAGTATTTTGCAATAACGGATCATTATTTCCAACCTCTCTTTCTCAAGAGCATATACCCTGCCCATCGGGTTTGTATCTCTTGTACTTCTAACCTTCTGATCTCACTATCCAGTGTGGCTGTGTCAAACCCCTGCCTGAAGAGTTGTTCAATTATTTTATCCATGGAGCGGCTGTGTGGTGTCAGCTTCTTTGACCAGCTCCTCCAAGGATTTGTCTTCAGCTGTGTGATCATCAGCACTTCTCTTTCGCTGTACGTGAGCAGAGGTTGCTTTTCTTTTTCCTCCTCTTGGACTTGCTTCTCTTCCTGTTTCCTCGGATCTTTTCCTCTTCCTTTCTTTCACTGCAGTACTCTCCCCCTTTTGGTTGCATTGGAGGAAGGGGTTGGTACCGCAGAAAGAGTCTTTTGGACAGCAGCATCAACCAGGGCTTTAATGTGGAGGAAGCCTCTCATCAAGGGCTTTGATCACTATATCAGTGATTATGGGGTGATGAGAGGAAGGGAATTTTGGAGTACAGCACCTATTTGCTCTGGAGGGTTCTGTTCCTGAGAAGTAGGGCCTGAAGCAGAGGCAGGTGGTTGATTTTGGGGGTGGCTCTGTGTTTGGGAAACCTTCAAGGAAGGTGCCATCTGTGGGTGTATGATGGTGGCAGATGGACTTGCATCCTGAGACATCTTGGCCAGCAGCTCTTTGAGTCTGCTAACCTCATTCTAGAATGGTGTTTTGAGCAAACACATAGAAGAAGCTCAGGTCATCATCAGTTGATACTGAATCACCTGACCTCCTGCTTAGAGCAGGATTTACATGCACTGGGTGTAGACCAGTTGGTGCATGTGCCCCTTGTGCTTGGTACTGGGGACTTCCAGCCTCAGGACAATGTCCATCATCAGCTGTTGCCTCTGGGAGGGGTCTTAGCAATGTTACCAGCCTCACTCTGGTCATGTGCTGAGTCAGAGGAGGTGGCAGCCTCACTAGATATTCTAAGCTCCTTGTCTACACTAGGAGATAGAATGGGAAACCCCTGTGCTGTGGGTTCTCAGGTGCACTGTGTTCCTCCCCCTCAATTGTAGAGGTATTCCCAGTAGTAAGTGGTTTCTGGGGAGGGGGTGAGGAGTGCAATTGAGTCAGCACTTGTGCAACTATAAAGTGGGCTGTGAGGGGCGGTTGTTTGGGGTAAGGGGTAGAAGCAGTGTGCACCTGGGGTTGGTGGTGCTCTCAATGGCAATCTCCTCAAGTGAGTAAGATCCCAGATAAGTAGGTGCCCCTTGGGTTGCTGCAGGCTCCTGTTGAGAGGAAGCCTGAGCGGCTGTGGCTGGAAGAGTCATTGTATCCACTAGGGGGTTTGGACTAGTGGATATGTCCTGCGTGGGTGTTGCAGGGGCATCCTCAGGGGACTCAATTCCCTGAGTAGCCATTTTGGGTTTCTTTTTGGCGGTTTGGTGGGGACATTGGATTTGGAGGTGGTGGCTGTGGGTTCCAGCTGCGTGGGTTTTCGCAGCTTGGCAGCCAGTTTGAGTGTCCGGTCAGAGTTGTGCCGGGAGTATACTCTGGCAGAACAGCCGTATAGCGGGGACTCCCAAGCCAACAAGTCCCTCAGCATTAAGCTGGTCTATAATAATGGCCATTATGAACGTGGATAGAGTATCCAACGGTTGGCAGTAAGTTTTTGAGCCATATCTTTGAGCTCTGAAAATATTAATTCTGAAAAGTTTAGTGGTTGTTGCTCAAGGATAGAATACATTACCTGCTGCCATTTGGTGGACATTTGATCCCAAGACGACGTCGTCTTAGGGGCCAAACATACATTGACCATGTGAAAAATTAGGCGCTCAGCGTCATTAAAGTGTTTCTTCATGATGGTGGTGGTGGCACTGAGATCACCTTGATATCCATGCTGAGCAAATGATAGATCTATGGTGCCCTTCGGATATCCAGCAGGAGAAGTAGCATCACTCAGTTGAAGAATTTTACGGATTGTTGCAGGAGTAATGACTACTTCTTTGTTGTTGACGACTGCCGGAGGGATGGTGTTGCTCTCCTCAGTAGTAACAGTAACGTTCATCCAAAATTGGTTCAAGGATTCGGCATGTAAGACGGGGTTCAGAAGGAATGCCTTGTTGTATTGGGACTGAACCATAAGATCAATAGCAATATCGAACTTAGTCCAGATCGGCGACTTTGTGAGGTAAGCAACAGTTGTGTCGCGGTTTGATTTGCATAGACGCCATGGAGAAGAAGGAAGTTTTGGAGAGGAACGTTAGGTTTGAAAAAGATGAAGCAATAGAGCTAAGGTTAGGGGTATTTATAGGGTACGGGTAAGGAAACGACTGAAGGATGTGGTGTTAGTCATCAGTTTTTTTAAACGACCGTTGACATGGTATTATCCTTTCAGACGTTGAAACAGCTGAAGTCGTGGTGTTAGGCATCAGTAGTTTAGAAAACTACTGAAGACCGTGGTTTTGACTTCAGATGATTGAACAACTGAGGACATGGTGTTTGTCATCAGTAGTTATGAAACTACTGAAGACAGTGGTTTTGTCATCAGCTGTTGTAAACAACTGAAGACTTGGTATTAGTCATCAGTAGTTATAAAACTACTGAAGACGTGGTTTTGCTTCAGTTGTTTAAAATGAAACAGCAGTTGTACAAACGACTGAAGAGAAAGTTCTCTTCAGCTGTTTTCGTCAATTCTTAGCTTTTCAGCTGTTTCAAACTGTCCTCAACACATTCATCAGTCTTTATGGCTGATTTCAGTTGTTTCATAGGACATCATACTTATCTGTTTTTACTGATTGCAGTAGTTATGACTGCATCAGTAGTTGTAACTACATCAGTAGTTCGAACAGATGAAGTACTTCAGTACTTGGAGAAATTTAGCCTTCAGTAGTTATAAAAACTACTGAGGTTAAAAGAGCTTATCAGTACTTATATGTGACATAGGTACTCATGATCATCAGTATGAATTCCTGAGATCATCAGTAGTGGTCACCTATTCTAGCTGCAGCATACCAAGCCTTAACACCAGGTTTTGGAAAGTTGAACTATCCAAGGCTTAGTAAAAATGTCTGCAAGTCATCAGCACTAGGCACAAACTTAGGATCAATCAGACCTTTTTCAAAACAATCCCTTATAAAATGATGTCTGATCTCTATATGTTTGGTCCTAGAGTGCTGGACTGGATTTTTGACAATGCAAAGAGCTGAAGCACTATCCATTAACAATGGAGTCTTAGTCTCTGTAATGCCATAATCCAAAAGTTGGTTTTGAAGCCAGAGTACCTGAGATGTACAGCTTGCAGCAGCAATGTACTCTGCCTCCGCAGTGGATGTAGCAACTGAGGTCTGTTTCTTGCTCTGCCAAGAAATCAAGCAGTTGCCTAGGAATTGACATCCACCAGAAGTTGATTTCCTGGTCAACTTACACCCTGCATAGTCACTGTCAGAAAAAGCAACTATTTTACCAGAATGTCCGGTAGAATACCATAAACCTAGAGATGGAGTGCCTTGCAGATATCTAAAGATCCTCTTGACTGCAATCAGATGAGACTCTTTAGGTGCAGCCTGAAATCTAGCACAAACACATGTAGCAAACATAATATCTGGTCTAGAAGCTGTTAAATACATCAAGGACCCAATCATACATCTGTAAAGTGTTTCATCAACCACTTTACCTTTCTGATCTGAGTCCAGTTGTGTGGTGCTGCTCATGGGAGTAGAACAGGGCTTACAGTTTTGTAAATCAACTTTTGCAAAAGATCTTTTGTATATTTGGATTGATGAATAAAAATTCCATCAGCCTTTGTTGATTTGCAACCCAGAAAGAACTGTAATTCTCCCATGGCACTCATTTCAAACTTCTGTTGCATCAACTTTGTAAAGGCATCACACAACTTTGGATCAGAGGATGCAAAAATGATATCATCTACATAAATTTGAACAAGTAGATTATGCTGCCCAGCTTTCTTAATGAATAAAGTCTTGTCTATGGAGCCTCTAGTGAAATTGTTTTCCAGAAGAAAGTTTGATAATGTCTCATACCAGGCTCTGGGAGCTTGTTTAACCCATAAAGAGCTTTATCAAGCTTATACACCCAATTAGGATGTTTATTGTCCTCAAAGCCTGGAGGTTGACATACATAAACCTCTTCTTTAACTTTTCCATACAAAAATGCACTTTTGACATCCATTTGAAAGACTTTAAGGTTTTGATAAGCAGCATAAGCTAAAAACAATCGAATTGCTTCCAGTCTGGCTACAGGGGCAAAGGTTTCATCATAATCAATACCTTCTTCTTGTGCAAACCCCTGAACAACCAGTTCTGGCCTTGTTCTTAACAATAAGCCCATTTTCATCAGTTTTGTTCCTAAACACCCATTTAGTGCCTATTGCACACTTACCTGGAGGTAGAGGAACCAGTTCCCACACTTGCTGTTTCTTGAACTGAAGAAGCTCAAGCTGCATGGCATCAACCCATCCATTGTCCTTTAAAGCAATGTGATAATTCTTTGGCTCTTGCTGACTGATGAAGAGAGCATAGAAGCAGAAATTTGACAATTGACTTCTTGTTGATACTCCAGCAGTGATATCACCAATGATTGAGACATAGGGTGATTCTTCAGATCTTGATACACAATGAGATCTGTGCAAGTGTTTGTAGCCGGTTCAGCAGCAGATGGTGATGGTGAATCATTTCCTTGAAACCAATCAGTGGATGGTAATTCAAAGGAAGTTGAATTCGAAGAAATCTCATCAGCATTTGTTGTGGATGGTGCGTACTGGCGCTACAGGAACATTAGGTCTAGTTGAGTCAGGCAGCTGATCACTAAACCTGAAGAGGTGAGTACTGCAATCATCATCATCATCAGCAGTACCACCAGGTGGTGAACTGTTGACAGGAGCAACAGCAGGAGTTTGATAAGGAACATATTGCAGTATGTCCAAATCAAATAACTCCACAGGACTTTGTGAATCTTGTCCTTTGGAGATTCATTAAACTTAACATGTAGAGTTTCTTCAACCATCTTTGTTCTGCAGTTGAAGACTCTGTATGCCTTGCAAGTAGATGAATAACCAACAAAGTATCCTGCATCCACCTTAGGATCAAATTTGTGGAGTTGATCCTTTGTGTTGAGAATAAAACAGGGACACCCAAATGCTTTGAAAAATGAAATCAGAGGAGCCAAATGATGGAGAACTTCATATGGAGTCTTCATCAACTTCTGATTTACTAAAACTCTATTTTGCACATAACAAGCTGTGTTGACAGCTTCGGCCCAAAAAGTCAATGGCAAACCTGAGTCAGCCAGCATGGACCTTGCAGCTTCAATGAGGGTCCTGTTCTTTCTCTCCACTACTCCATTTTGTTCCGAGTCCTTGGAATGCTGAACTGCCTTTTGATTCCCTTTGAAAGAAAGAAGTCATCAAGTGTATGATTTCTGAACTCAGTTCCATTATCACTCCTAATACACTTGACTGGAAGGGAATACTGCTTCTCAATGTACAGCACAAAGTGGATAATCTTCTGAGCAGCCTCATCCTTTGAATGTAGAAAGAAAGTCCATACAAATCTGGAGTAATCATCCACAATTACCAGACAGTATTTCTTCTTTGCCATGCTCATTACTCTCACAGGACCAAATAGATCCATATGCAGTAATTGCAAGCAGGCAGTGGACTTGGACACTTCAATAGGAGGAAATGAGACCTTGTGCTGTTTTCCTTTTAAACAAGCAGTGCATGTTTCATCACAGTGGAACTCCTTTATTGGTAAGCCTCTGACTAACTATTGTGGCTAAGCTGATTCATGTTTTTGAGATTGACATGACCAAGCCTCCTGTGCCACAGTTTAGATTCTTGAAAAGAGGCTTTGGAAAATAGGCAAGGATTGCCTTTGAGATCTATCTTCTTAGAGAGATCTAAGGCATACACTCTCCTGTCCTGTTGGCTTTCAGGAGAGTGTGATCATCCAACACCTTGTCAATCAAGTGCAAAACTTGGATGACAGAATCCTACAGTTTTGACTTGTGAAAAGGGCAACATGGCCTTTATCACACATTTGACTGACACTCAAGAGGTTGTACTTGAGATTTTCCACATGATTAACATCATCAAATTTGATTTCTCCATTGGAGACAAAGCCCTTACCGATGATGTACCCCTAGCATCATTGCCAAAGAGACAAATCCTTCTTTCTTGAGAGTAGTCATGAAGAGAGAGATGTTCCCAGTCATGTGCATAGATCCCCCACTGTCTACATACCAGATGCTACTTTGGCATGTTGAGAACCCTGCAATAATAAACAATCAGTTAGTTTTAGAGACCCAAACCTTTTTGGTTTTGGGCCTGGTCTCATCAATAGATGGTAAACTAACATGTTTATTTGTAACAACAGCCTGAGAAGAAGAAGATGGTGTAGAAGAGGAGTCCTTTGGCTTAGACCTCCTTTTCTGTGGTTTCAACATAGGAGAATCTAGTTGGTTAACTCTACCCAACAGATGTTGTACCATCATCACCAGCTGTGTCTGATTTTGTGATAAAGCTTTCAGCTCATCAGACACATTGCTAGTGGAGTTAGATAAGGTCCTATGTTGCACCTTCTTCTTTTGAGCACCCTTAGCTGTCACCTGTTTAACTCCTTCCTTTTTGGATTTCTTTAAGGACTTAAGGGTTACGGGATTTGATGTTGCTGATACAAATGTGCTCTCAAACTCAGTTTTCATTTTTACCATTTTCTCATTAATTTTTTCTTTTTGTTTGAGTTTGGAACCTCTTTTGTACCAACAATCATCTGTAAGATGATTGAACAAAAACCATATCACATGGTTTCTTCTTCATCTTAGGTTGATCATCAACTAAAGATGGTGAAGCAACAGAAGACTTGTTCTTCAATGCTTTGGAAGCATTGGTTGCTTTCTTGACAACCTCTTTAGTAGTCTTCAAACTCTTTCTACAGCCAGTTTCTTCTCTTCAGTGCTGACAGCAGTTGAAGTTTGAACTTCAGGTGTTAAATCCTGCTCTCCAGTCCTTTCAGGACCTTCAGGATTAACTCCTGAGTTGATCAACTTATTGATCATGTGAATGTCAGCATTTGGACCATCAACATCAGCTGATAGGTTCAAGGAGGACTTGATGCTGAGTGCTACTTCTGATTGTGCTGTATCAGAAGGTAGATCACATGATTTGATGGATTGGTTATCACTCTCACCATCAGATTCTACCTCTGCTCTTGGGGTAAAATCTGTAGGTGGAGCAGTGTGATTGTAGCCAATGCCAAACTTCACATTGAAGCAGATTGCTTACTAAGAAGCATTTCAAAACCTTTGCATGATTGTACCCATCTATCACACTCGACCTGGGTAACTGCAAGGGTTTCTTTGAGATCTTTGTACTTCTCTAGAAGTACATTTCTCTAGCCTTATCATCAATTATTTTGCAATTCAGTTTATAAACCTCATCATTTTATCTTTGAGCACAAACTCAAACTCAGCTTTGTTTTTGGAAATTATTTGTTCTAGCTCAATGTTTATTAATTAAAGCTACATTTGCTTCTCTAATGGAAGCAAATGCTGCTATGCATTGTTCAGAACATAATTTGGCTTTTGCCTCAGAGGATACTGTGATACTGAGGTGTAGAGGCATTGGAAGATGAAGTATCAGCAGACTCCAAAGCCATAAGAGCTAGATTCCAAAGGGACTGTCACCACCATGTTGACCAGCACCTGAGAACAGTTGATCATGACCAGACAAGTCATCTGGTAAACTGCTCCAGTCAACAACTCCTGGGGTGCAGAAGCTGTGTTGTTGAGATGAAGGTTGTTGATGAGATAGGGAAGGCTGAGGTTCTGGTAATGCATGAGGTTGTGGTGTCATAGGAACTTGAACTTGATTTGACTGTGGCATGTAATAACAAGGGTACTGATATGGCATTTGACCCTGAGGAACAAAATATGCCGGAGATTGTTGTTGAGGATGATGACTAGATGTGACAGGATGTTGCCCTCTGTGTTGTTGACTATTGCCAGGAAAAGTCACAAAGGGTGCAGTAGAGTTAGATCCAGTTGATCTACACTCTCTTGCAAAGTGTCCAAGCCGTTGGCATTTGTGACACCTCAACTTGCTCTTGTCAAAACCAACTTTGGTTTTGCCAGAGAGTCCTGGGAATTTTCTTCCAGTTCTTTTGTAGAACTTCTGAGATCTGATATTATCAAGGCCATTTGGCTCAAAATATCCATCTCTTCTAAGTCATCATCAGCAATCCCCTTGAGATCATCCATAATGAAACATAGATTGTCATTTTACACCCAGTGAACTGACCATCAACACTTACAAATGCAGAATCAGAAGTGCTTGAAGAGAAATTAATATGCTCATCATACTGGCATTCAGATGAAGCATATTCTGACTCAGACCCACCAAGGCAGTGTTGCCTTGTATAAAGTCTTCAGTGAGCTTTCCAGATGAAGACAGCTTTCTCTTCTGTTCTATCTCTCGCTCAAAAGTGAGCAATTTCCCATGGAGTTGGGTGAGAGATAGTTTGTCCAAACTTGCACTGGAGCGTAGGACAATAGTATATGTGTCCCATCTCTCAGGCAGTGATCTGAGAAATCTGTTATTCATCTGAATATTGGTGTATTCAAGTTTGACCATTTTTAGTTCAGAGATCAAACAGAAAACCGCTCATATTGTTGAGTCAGTGTCTCACCCTTTCTATGAGAGAATGTCTCATATTGTTGGGCAAGAATTTCTCTATATTTGCCAAGACCTCATTGTTCCTCCAAATTGTTCTTTCAAAGCAATCCAGGGTCATGGGCAGTTTCATGATGCATTAGCCCAGAATAGATTTCATTGGGCAATGCCATGGCCAGAATTCCATGGGCTTTTGCATCAATCTCAAGCAACTTCTTATCCCATCTGAGTATTGCTCCCTCCTCTTCGGAACCATTTGATTGGTTTCCGGGGTATTCACCATAGGCTTGTGTGGACCATGTACCACTGATGTCCAACACCTGCGCTGTTAACAGACAGGTGATGGAGCATACGTCTTTGCCATATGTTATACTCATTCCTAACCAGCATAGGAGGCTTGGTTGAGGAACCAGTATTGTGAGGATCATTGGAGGGAGTGGTCATTTTCAGTTCAAAAACAGTTTAGTTCAAGTTTTAAAAAGTTTTAGACAAACCACAACAAACTCAATGAGAACCAAGAAAAAGATCTCAGGATGAATGAGCAGAAATACAGAAAATTCAATCTCTATAACCGTTTCTTGCAAAAACAAAAGCTAATTCAATCAACTTGGATTTGAATAGCAGTTTCAATGATCAATTATTAGATCGATCAATGATTAACCTGCTCTGATACCATTTGACAGGATCAGTGATCACAAGTTTGATGTATCAGAATACAAAGCAGCGGAATAAACAAGAATTAGACAAATTGTAGCAAGCAATCGATACTTGTAAGCATTAAGATCGCATACGGTTATAAGGAGAGAATATGTATTTTTGATTTCTAGGAATGTTTATAGATGTAATATTTCTAATCAAATCAATCATTCATTCCATTTAATACTCATTCCCATTGTTACAATAGGTTGTCACTCCTTATATAGAGTGCAACAGTCACTGCTGTTATCACGGAAAGTGACAACTGGCAGATCCAATACAAAAATAACTAATTCTTAACAAACTACTGAAATGTTCACAACTACTGAGAACATATCAGCGTGTTAAGTACAAAATATAAAATACTGAAACTACAACGACTGAAGAACAAACTCTTCAGTCGTTTTACAAAAACTATGAAACAAAAAAATAAAACTACTGATATCACAACTACTGAGAAGTACTCTTCAGCAGTTGTGACAAACTACTGAGGCTTCAGTACTTGATCTTCAGACTTTGACCTTCAGGTGTTTCATCAGCTGATGACTTCAGTAGATATCATCAGCTGATGTCTTCAGTCTTTGTCTTCAGACTTTGTACATCAGTTGTTGATCTTCAGCACTTGTGAACTCTTCAGCTGTTGTACTTCAGTACTTTGGTCTTTCAGCTTCAGCTTGTGTTCTTCAGCTGTTGTACTTCAGCACTTTGGTTCTTCAGCTGTTAAGGTCTTCAGCACTTGATCTTCAGCTGTTGAAGTCTTCAGCACTTGTCAAACTACTGATGAGGCTTTCAGCAGTTGTTGTGATACCGTGTGGGACTTAGAGGTTTTCTGATCTTGCTCATTGGTCTTTTGGTCCAACAGGTCAATTCTTGGACCCCTCTTTTACTGGTTTTTAACTGATTTTAGGGGCTGGAAATGCATGGATGTATGTTTTTTAAAAACTGGGTTTTACCCGTATGTTGAATGGTGTATGTTAGATTATGATGTGAGTGGGGACTATGTTCATGCTGATGATGTGATGATTGTGTTTCTAAGGCTTAGAATGTAAGATTAAGCTAGAATTAAGATTTAAGCTTAGAACATGATAGATGGTGTTTAGGAAGTGAATTCATGTTTAGGGCTCATATGTTTAAGGTTAAATCTGCCCAAGTAGCAGAGAAATGTGATGAGTATTGGAAGAAATGCGGATGAATAGTTAATGCGGATAAGCATTAACCACTAAGTATGGGAATGCGGATGAGCATTGACCAGTACGGGAAATGGAATGAGCATTGACTATGTATGGGAAATGCGGATGAACATTGGCTAAGTATGGGAAATGCGAGAAGAACATTGACTAAGTATGGGAAATGCGGATTAGTATTGGGGGAAATACGGATGAGTAAAGTCAATGTGGATGAACAAATGCGGATGAACTAAAACAAATGTGTATGAACAAAAGGCAAATGCGGATGAACACTTAAACTATTTTCTAATTCCTTGTGGAAAAGGTGAAATTTAGGATTTGACTTGCGATGTTCCCAGGGGTTCATGTAAGATGACTTTTAAGGTCATAGATGTTATTATGTATGTTTAATGCTTATGCATGTTGGTATGTATGATGCATGTTATGTCTGTATGATGCTCTGTATGATGATGTTTATTGTGTATGTTGATGTTCCTTACATTGTATGATTATTTTCCCGTGGCTTTATGTTGAATGTTAATGAATGAAATGAAAATATTATGTAACGTTAAGTGGAAGATAATGAAAAGAGGAACATGATGGATGAATGCATGCATTAATGAAGGAAGGAAAGTAATGTAAGTCTTACAAGCCTTGTATGTGGGAACACGCCCAATAAAAGGTGTTAGTCCAATGGTGTGTGGGTAGCTACCCTAGAAGGATGCATATCGGGGCCTTTCTTTGTGATTGACCATTTGTAGAGAACCTTTGTCGCTTACCCTAGATACTATGGCCAGGCTGCTGTGCGCCATGATGGGAGGTCTATGATAGACCTTGGCCTAGTATCCACTTTATGCATGATGGTGGGTATAGCACATGACAATGGTACACCTGAACTTACCCTAGCTGCGGTGGCCAGGCTGTTGTGCGCCATGACGGGGGGTCTATGATAGACCTCGGTCCAGTACCAGCTTTATGCATGATGGTAGGGTAAGGTTCATGGTTTTTGATGGAATGAAAAGAAGTAATGATGAACGTATGAATGAAAGTAAGAAAGTATGAATGGATGTGAGTGAAAATAATAAATGTGAATGATAATGACGTACAATGAATGAATGAAAGTTAATGAACGAATGATGAAGATAATGATGATATTATCTATGTGTACGTATGATATGAGATCACATGCAAATCTAAAGAACGGTTAAATGCAAGTAAAGTATTTTTGCTATGAAACTAGAACTCACTCAGCAACGCTGACCTTTTATGCATTTTCCAGTTGGCTGGTGAGCATTGCTGAGGATGGCGCGTGGCAGCTACTTGGCATTTGGATGGCATTCCTTTGGTTAATGTTTTTGCATTGTAATGCGAACCAATGAAAATGTGTAATGAATGATTGTATTAACTTGAAAAAGCATTTTTAATGATATGAAAATTTATTTTGATGTTCCGCTGGGATGTTTTATAAAAGTTAAATGTAATTATATATTTTATGAGACATGATTGGCCAGTTGTAAGCGTCCTAGGAACAGGGCCTTACAAGTTGGTATCAGAGCCAAAGTTTAAGTGAAACTGGTAAATTTTCAAATTAAACCTAAACTTAAACTGAAAATGGGACGAAAAGGGAAAGGATGCCAGTCCGAGTAGTTGTGTGCCATCAGGTATTTTCTTAATGATAAACCGGTATTACGTGTGCATGTTATGTGGTTATGTGTTGCTGGTAGATTTAGATACTGATGTAGTCAGGACAGGTAATGCTTTGGGATAAAGAGTAAAGTAAGTGGCTAATCACAACTGGCCAGTGTAATTAGGGAGTTATTATACCTGACATATACTGAATTTTTCCCTTGAATGACGGTGTTGGTGTTTGAATAGTCAGTGTGTGTGAGGATGGCCGGTGGTAGATCATCCAGCTTCACGTGGTGGAGTTTGTGGTGTTGAACCACGGGTCGCAAGAGGAAGGGCTAGAGCCGAAAAGGTGCTTGATGAAGAACTAGAGACCCCTCATCCGGAGGGCGGTGATGAGAGTGCTAACTTAAGAGCCTCATGAAAGAAGCATTTGTGGAGAAAGTGCATCACGTCATGCAGACGATCCTACCATCTGTGGTGACTGGAGTGATAAAGGTTGTTAGAGATGGGGAAAGAAGGGAAACGAGTAGACCTACGAGTGAAAGGAGACAGCCCAAGACTGAAACGGTTTTCTCTGGTGACGAAGAGGAAGAGGAAGAAGAAGAGACAACGCTAGAGGTGGCCCGAGGTTGCAACTAAGGAGCATTTCAATGATGCAAGCCCCTACTTTTGATGGTAACGACACCGTTGCTGCTGCTCACCGGTGGGTGAGAGAAATGGCAGTTGTTCTGAACATCAGCGAGTGTTGAGAGGATGAGAAGGTCATGTTTGCTGCCCACTCTTTCGTGGACTCAGCTTTATGCTAGTGGGACAATATTGTGCAAGCTGAGGGTAGTCGGGCTATTGGGAGAATGAGGTGGTCCGAACTGAAAAAGTTGGTGATTGAGGAGTTCTGTCTTCACAGGGAAATGCATAAGGTGGAAAGAGAGTTCCTACAGCTGGAGGTGGGAACCATGACAGATCAGCAATACACCACCAAATTCAACAAAATGGCACGGCTGGTGCCAGATGAGGTGATGCCTCTGTCACGAAAGATCAAGAGACATATTTAGGGCTTGCCAGCGGATATTCGCAGGCACATGATCGCCGCCCGGCCGAGCACGCTTAGGTCGGCGGTTGATTTGGCAGGGAGACTGTATGATGAAAGGACTGTGGTGGTGACGAAAGGCAGCAAGAAAGGTGGTAATGATCGGAATTGCAATGGAAAAAGGTTTGGTCGGGGTGGTCCCCGACAAGTAACAAGAACACACAGGTGGATGACCGATGTATGGTCACATCTGGTGCGGGGTCAAAGATGTGTGGTAGATGTGGAAAGGAGGATATTAGGGAATGTAGGCTAGGATCAAACTTATGCCTCAAATGTGGGAAGATATGGCATATAGCAAAGGACTATCGTACGGTCCAATGTTTTAACAATGGCATGGAGGGGCTCATGAGTAGAGACTGTAAGAAGTCGAGGGCTGAGGGTTCTGTGGTGAAGAAGACTGGAGGTGAAGGACCGAGGGCAAGCGCCGCAGTGTTTATGATGACACCGGAGGAGGCTAGGATGGACCCTGATGTCATGTCAGGTATGTTTCTAGTAAACTAAACATTAGCCTCTGTGTTATTTGATTCTGGTGCTAGTAAAAGTTTCATTCCTGCTGCTTTTTGTGCTAAATTGCCTATTGGTAGTAAGAATATTGATGTGCCCTTTGATGTAGAAACTGTTATAGGTAAGTCCACCAAGATTTTTAAGATGATAGAAGGATGTGATGCGGAACTAGAAGGTCATAAGTTTCTGGTTAGACCATTCGTGATGACCTTAGGTGGTTTCCATGTGCTTCTTGGGATGGATTGGTTAGCGGACTACGAGGCGAACATTGTGTGTCACAAGAAGATGATTCATTTGACAGCGCCTGCCGGGAGTTCGGTAACGGTTTATCGTGATCGGGTCACGATGATTCCGAAAGTAATCTCCATGGCAGCGGCGGAAAGTGCATGAGGCGTGGATGTAGCGCCTACTTGACATATGTGGAAGATGTGGAAACACCAACACCACAGTTGTCCGATGTCTCGGTTATGTGTGACTTTCCAGATGTGTTTCCCGAAGACGTACCTGGAGTGCCACCTGACCGAGATATGAAAGAATTGATGGAGCAATTACAAGAGCTGTTTAATAAGGAGTTTATTAGACCGAGTATCTCTCCTTGGGGAGCTCCGTTCTTATTCATGACGAAGAAAGACGGTAGTATGAGGATTTGTATTCACTACCATGAGCTGAATAAGTTGATGATAAATAACCGATACCCCTTACCAAGAATTGATGATTTGTTTGATCAGCTTCAAGGTACCGGTTGGTTCTCAAGGATAGATCTTCGATCAGGCTACCATCAGGTAAAGGTGAAAGAGCAGGATGTCCCTAAAATAGCTTTTCGCATGCGTTATGGTTACTACGAGTTCCTGGTTATGTCATTTGGTTTGACCAATGCACCAACTGCTTTTATGGATCTGATGAATCGAGTGTGTCGGCCGATGTTGGATAAATCAGTGATTGTGTTTGTTGATGATATCTTGATTTATTCGAGGAGCGAGATAGAGCATGCCAGTCACATTCA
Organism: Flaveria trinervia; assembly: GCA_025506515.1. Taxonomy (NCBI): domain Eukaryota; kingdom Viridiplantae; phylum Streptophyta; class Magnoliopsida; order Asterales; family Asteraceae; genus Flaveria; species Flaveria trinervia. The sequence continues at coordinate 17,774 of JACCIX010001198.1, read as the reverse complement.
GGAGGTTCTGGGGACGTTGAGAAAAGAGAAGTTGTACGCCAAGTTCTCAAAGTGCGCATTTTGGTTGCGCGAAGTTCAGTTGTTGGGTCACGTGGTGAATCCTATGGAAATTATGGTCGACCCGGCTAAGGTGGAGGCGGTGATGAAATGGAAGTCTCCAAAGACTCCATCTGAGTTTCGTAGTTCTTGGGTTTGGCAAGCTACTATAGAGGATTCATTAAAGACTTCTCCAAGATCGCTTCTCCACTAACCAAGTTAACCCGAAAAGATGTAAAGTTTGTATGAGGTGAAGCGCAAGAGAAGGCGTTCGAGGAATTGAAGGCGAGGTTGAATCAAGCTCTTGTTCTGTCATTACTCGATGGAAGTGAAGATCTGGTGGTCTATTATGATGCTTCCTACTCGGGGTTGGGGTGTGTGTTAATACAGAGGAGGAAGGTTATAGCCTATGCATCCCGATAGTTGAAGGTTCATGAGGTTAATTATCCTACTCATGACATGGAGCTAGCGGCCATGATCTTTGCGTTAAAGATTTGGAGACTACCTTTACGGGATGAAGTGCACCATATTCATTGACCACAAGAACTTGAAGTACTTCTTCGAGCAGAAGGACCTACATATGAGGCAGAGGAGATGGTTGGAGCTCATAAAATACTACGATTGTGAGATCCATTACCATCTGGGCAAGGCCAACGTGGTCGCGGATGCCCTTAGTCGGAAAGAGGGACCCGAACCGATTCGAGTAAAAGCTTACTAGATGATCATGACCTCTAATGTGATGAAGCAAGTCAAGGAGTTCCAAGATGAGACATTGAAAGAAAATCATCTTAACTCCAAAATAATGAGAGGTCTGGTCGCAGAAGTGGGTGAAAACACGCTTGGTGCTAGAACTCGATTTGGGAGGATGTGGATTCCTTGTTTTGGGGATCTACGGGTGAAGATTTTGGATGAGACTCATAAGACTCGATACTCTATTCATCCTGGTGCTACAAAGATGTACCAAGACATGAAGAAATACTATTGATGGTCGGGTATGATGCGTGATGTGGTGAAGTATGTGAGTAAGTGCCTTACTTGTTTGCAAGTGAAGGCAGAGCATCAGAAGCCATATGGAAAGATCCAACCTTTGGATATATCGGAGTGGAAGTGGGAGCATATCACCACAGACGTTATTACGAAGCTACCATGTACCTCGAAAAGGTATGATGCCATATGGGTGATAGTTGACAATTTGACGAAGAGTGCTCACTTCCTACCGATCCACGAGACATATTCATTCCAGAGGTTTGCGGATCTGTTCATTAAAGAAATTGTAACTCTTCATGGTGTGCCGGTGTCTATTGTGTCTGATCACGACACCTGGTTTACATCTAAATTTTGGAAGAAATTCCACGACGTGATGGGGATAAGGTTGCATATTACTACGTCTTATCATCCCCAAACAAATGGTCAGTCAGAAAGGACCATTAAGACATTGGAGGATATGCTTCGTGCATGTGTTATTGATTTTGGAGGAAGTTGGGATGACCACTTACCGTTAGCTGAGTACTCATATAACAACAATTATCCTGCCAGTATTAGTAGCCCCCTTTATGAGATGCTATACGGTAAGAGATGCAGAACACCCGTCTGTTGGGGTGATATTGGTTAGAAAGAGCTAGGAAGCGTCGAGTTGATCAAGGCTATGACTAAGAAGGTTGAAAGGATCAAGGCCTTCATGAAGACAGCCAAAAATAGACAAAAGTCGTATGCTGATAAACGACGTAGACCGATTGAGTTCCGGGTGGGTGACAGGGTTATGTTGAAAGTTTCACCTTGGAAGGGTATCATTCGGTTTAGAAAGCGGAGCAAGTTGAGCCCGAGATACATAGGGCCTTTCCGAATCATTTCTAGAGTAGGAGAGGTAGCCTATTGATTGGAGTTACTAGATGAGTTAAGTGGAATTCACCCAACATTCCATGTATCTCATCTAAGAAAGTGTCTCGCAGATGATGATGTTATTGTTCCACTGGAGAATATCGAAGTGGTTGAACGACTCAATTATGTGGAGCAACCAGTGGCGATCATTGATTGAAAAGAGAAGAGGCTGAGGAATAAAGTGGTTCCTCTTGTGCGTGTACAGTGAAAGCACAGGAAGGGATCCGAGTCTACGTGGGAGACTGAAGAAAAGATGAGACAACATTACCCATGATTGTTTGAGGAATAATAGGTTTCGAGGATGAAACCTAAATAAGGTGGGTGGACTTGTAACACTTTATTATTTTTAAAGTCCAGAAAGAAGAATATAGTGAAGAAAAAGATGCAAAAGAAATAAAGCCCAAGTTTGGGGGTTAAAAATGACAAAAAGGACAAAATCTTTGAAAAGTTGGTGATAAAGGTGGCATGGCCGCCTATCACTCTCTCTACACACAAATTCTCAAACATTTAAGAGAGACAGAGAGAAGGAGAGCAACAACTCTCAGGTCTTGTAGAAGAATAGAAAGAAAAAAAGTTTGAATTCATGGTTTTAAGTGTTCTTAACTGGGCTTGCCTCGTTTGTATGCTTATATATGTTTGTATGTTTGTTTGTGTGTTTTATGGGTTTCTAGGTGGTTGAACTCAATTACAGACGAGTTTGGTAGAATCCATACTTAAGAGCTGCAAAGGTGAGTTCTAGGACCCCTCTTTTACTGGTTGTTAACTGATTTTGGGGCTACAAATGCATGTATGTATGCTTTTATAAAAAATGGGTTTTTACCTGTATGTTGAATGTGTGTATGTCACTATTATGATGTGATGTTGGACTATGTTCATGCTTGATGATGTTATGATTGTGTTTCTAAGGCTTATATGTTTAAGTTTTAGAATCTGATATTTGGGAAGTGAAATCTGATGTTTAGGGCTCATATGTTTAAGTTTTAGAATCTGCCCAAGTATGCAGAATAAATGCAGATGAGTATTGGAAGAAATGCGGATGAACAATTAATACGGATGAGCATTAACCACTAAGTAAGTCAATGCGGATGAGCATTGGAAGAAATGCAGATGAATAGTTAATGCGGATGAGCATTAACCACCGAGTATGGGAAATGCGGATGAGCATTGACTAAGTATGTTAAATGTGGATGAACATTGACTAAGTATGGGAAATGCGGATGAACATTGACCAAGTAGGAAATGCGGATGAACATTTACTAAGTATGGGAAATGCGGATGAGTATTCGGGGAAGTGCGGATGAGTAAAATTAATGCGGATGAACAAATGTGGCTGAGTAAAGTCAATGCGGATGAACTAAAACAAATGCGGATGAACTAAACAAATGCGGATGAATAAAAGGCAAATGCGGATGAACACTTTGAATATTTTCTAACTCCTTGGGGGAAAAGGTGAAATTTAGGATTTGACTTGGGATGTTCCCGGGGGTTCATGTACGCTAACTTTTGAGGTCATAGATGTTATAATGGGCATGTTATGATGTATGTTTGATGCTTATGCATGATTGTATGTATAATGTAAGTTATGTATGTATGATGCCCTGTATGATGATGTTGACTGTGTATGTTGATGTTCCTTACATTGTATGATTATTTTCCTGTGGCTTTACGTTGAATGTTAATGAATGAAATGAAAGTATTATGTAACGTAAAGTGGAAGATAATGAAAAGAGGAACATGATGAATGAATGCATGTATTAATGAAGGAAGGAAAGTAATGTAAGTCTTGCAAGCCTTGTATGTGGGAACACTCCAATAAAGGGTGTTAGTACAACGGTGTCTGGGTAGCTACTCCAGAAGGATGCACATCGAGATCTTCTTTGTGATTGACCATTTGTATAGAACCTTTGTCGTTTACCCTGGATACTGTGGCCAGGCTGTTGTGCGCCATGACGGGAGGTCTATGATAGACCTCGACCCAGTATCCGCTTTATGCATTACGGTGGGTATAGCACATGACAATATACCCCTGAACTTACCCTAGGTACGGTGGCCAGGCTACTGGGCGCCATGATGGGGGGTCTATGAAACACCCTGGACCAGTACCAGCTTTAAGCATGATGGTAGGTTAAGGTTCATGGTTTTTGATGGAATGAAAAGAAGTAATGATGAATGTATGAATGAAAGTAAGAAAGTATGAATGGATGTGAATGAAAGTAATGAATGTGAATGAAAGTAATGAATGTGAATGATAATGATGTACGGTGAATGAATGAAAGTTAATTAACGAATGATGAAGATAATAAGAATATTTCTATGTGTACGTATGATGTGTGATCACATGCAAAAGTAAAGAATGCTTAAATGAAAGTAAAGTATGATTTGCTATAATTCTAGAACTCACTCAGCAACGCTGACTTTTTATGCATTTTCCAGTTGGCAGGTGAGCATTGCTGAGGATGGCGCAGGGTAGCTACTTGGATTTACGATGGCATTCGTTTGGTTAATGTTTTTGTATTGTAATGCGAACAAATGAAAATGTGTAAAGAATGATTGTATTAACTTGATAAAGCATTTTTAATGAAATGAAAAGTTGTTTTGATGTTTCACTGTGATGTTTTATGAAAGTTAGATGTAATAATATGTTTTATGAGCAAAAATTGGCCAGCTGTAAGCATCCCGAGAACGGGGCCTTACATGTACATTTTGCTTGCAAGCCTTTATATGCTTTCTCTTTCATTAATGCATGAATTCTATCATTATGTTCCTCTTTCATTATCTTTCACTTTATGTTACATAATACTTTATCATTTCATTCACAACTATAACACGTAAAGCCACGGGAAAGATAAACATACATAACAAGAACATAAACGTAATCACACAAAACATCACCATACAAGGGATCATCATACATACATAACATACATCATACATACCATCATGCATAAGCATCAATCATACATCATATCATCATCATACAATGCGCATCACAACATTTGTGACCTCAAAAGTCAGCTTACATGAACCCCCGAGAACCTCCCAAGTCAAAGCCTAAATTTCACTTTTCCTCCAAAAAGTCAGAAAATATTCTAAGTGTTCATCCGCATTTCCCATTTTCTTCATCCGCATTTGTTTTTGTTCATCTGCATTTCTTTTTTGTTCATCCGCATTTCTTTTTACTCATCCACATTTGTTCATCCGCATTTTTTTTTACTCGTCCGCATTTATTTATCCGCATTAACTTTGTTCATCCGCATTTCTTTCACATCCGCATTGACTTTCTCATCCGCATTGACTTCATCATCCACATTGACTTTCTCATCGGCATTTGTCAATGCTTATCCACATTTCTAAACACTTAAGCAGTTTTTCTAAACATAGGCGTATGAACTACTGTTCGGGCGCATGAGCAGCCTTGGGCACACTTATCATCATAATTCGGTCCCCAAACACCATCTATCATGTTCTAAGCTTAAATCATACATTCTAGGCCTTAGAAACACAACCATAACATCATCAAACAGGAACATAGTCCAAAATCACACCACACCCGCAACATACACACATTCATACATACGGGTATGAAACCTAGTTTCATAAAAACATACATTCATGCACTTCCAGCCCCAAAATCAGTTAAAACAAGTAAAAAAGACGGGTTCTAGAACTCACCTTTGCAGCTCTTGAGTATGACTTCTTCCAAACTCGCCTACAATTGAGTTCAACCGCCTACAAACCCACTAAAAACACACACAACCGAACATACAAACACAAATAAGCATACAATCGAGGAAAGGCTAGTTAAGAACACTTAAAAACCAAGAATTCTTACCTTGAATTCGAATTCTTTATTGTTCTTCTTTCTAAAACGAGAGTTCTGCTCTTTTCTTTCGCTCTCTCTAAAAATCTAAAGATTTGGGTGTGTAAGAAGAGAGTGAGCGGCCATGCCCACTTTACACCTACTTTCAAACCTTTTTGTCCTTTTGACACTTTTTACCCCTCAACTTGGGTAAAATATCTTTTCTTTCTTTTTCTTCACTTTGTTCTTCTTTCTTTGACTTCAAAATAACCGGGTGTTGCATAAGATGAGAAATAGGTGATAATTCTCTAAATTCATAACATGAGAGAGTTTATATGTACCTATATGTCATACCTCGTGAACAGGTAGGGTGGGACGTTGCAAACTAGCAACAACAAATGACAGCAGAAACAAAACATTATAAGAGCACAAAGGGAGAGAAAATCACATGGCATTGATATTTAAAATAAACCCGGGCTAGAAATAGGATTAGCCCCCAAATGAGAAGAGTACGTACAACATCAATACAAATGTTTCAAAACAAGGACAAGTCAATGCCATGGTCACGGTGCTAGGTTAAAGTCTTCTACACAGCTAGACTCCACTCATGGATTACCTTAAACATGCTCAAAAGAAATTGTGTCAACTAAAAAGTTGGTGAATTCAAGTGCTTAAAGTTTAAAAACAAGGATTCATTAGAATCTGCAATTTATTAAAAAGTCATAGTATCATCGTTGTAGGGATCACAATCAACCCTGCACTCAGCCCCGGCAAGCCTCTTCAAAAATTAAGTTACCGGTTAAATCCCCGTGGGGAGAACTGAGCCTCAAACCAGTGGACCATACCTACCGGATTGTCCACCATAGTATGTTATAAAACTTGTTACATGCCACAAACGACCGCGTAGGATCTCAGTGTGGTACCCTTCTCGTTCATCGCGGAAGGCACTGTGTGTGGAGGATTCCCCAAGTAGATCTACCAATATAAACAAGTGGTTGACAAAAGAATTAATGACTGCGATACAAGTATGAGAAGGTCTCAACAAAACCACAACATATCGCATCATAATATAGCACAAAAATAGTTCAGTCTAAACAGAGCATGTTTCATCCCAAAACAGTAGTAAAAAGGGAAACACTTAAACTCACCTTATAATTCAAGCAATAAGGGTCTCTTTTGAGTGCCGGGAAAAGTCTCAAGTCTAGCACCCTAATCATTAAGATTTAAGTGTAATCCACTAATTCTAGGGTTATGGAGATGCATAAGATGTGTCATGAGGTTAATGTCTTAATAGCATTTTAATTACTAAGTCTTTAAATAAAAAGTTTCCTAGTTAGGGTTTCTAGGAAAGAATACATGGGCTACCATGTTAAATCACCTATATAGGTGAGTTTGAGTCTCTTAGTGATTCTTGGTTGAAGGGGTCAGTTTATTGAAGTCTAACAAAATTTACAGTTTACTCTTCCAAGTTTTCAAAATTTACAATTTCTACCCCGAATTTCAGAATTTAGCTCTGGCTTATATATTTATGTCTTCCGTTACGTGTTACGGTAAAACTGAAGGTTTTTATCAGTTAAGTGTTGATTTCTATATTAATGGTCTTAGATTCATTAAATATGATTTTAATGACTTTATGTAAGTTTTTTAATGTGCTAAAGATGTATTTCAAGCTCCTTTTAGGTGAAAGTCTATATTTTAAGTTTTACCCGTTAAAACGAGCTTTTACCCGAATTTGACCGGTTAAAAGCTCATTTGACCAAATTTTCAACTTCTCTAGATCTTCTAGCACATAACTTACTAAAATAACATGATTTCCATGGATTTTGGCTCTATACCATTATTTCTAAGATTATCTTCCAAACGTTACCCGGTTAAAACTCGTTTTTATCTAAAAATCCATTTAACCCATTCTTTGACCATTTATACAATAAATCCTATCCAAATACTTTGTTAACCCTTTTAGAGCCTGGAATACTTTTTAAGATTGTTATAATCCATTTTTTATTGTTTTTAAGTCATTTTACCACTTTTCGGGTCCTCGAATATGTCTAAATTGCCTATGAGTCTATGACATTTATACTTTTCAGCCTTTAACATTTCCTTACATGCCCAAAATCATTCAAAAAATACTGAAATTCTATGACAATCTCACAGGTTCAACAAACCAACTAAGAACAAGATGGAAACTATAAGATTACACCATTTTCATCCATTACGCATGTGTTAAACGTTATAATTTGTGATTAGACATTAACAACCTTTTTTAACATTAAAACCAGTTTATTAGCATGTTATAAAACCCATTTTGAGTAGGTTACAAGGTTAATTTCGAAAGGTTACAAGTTGAGCATGTTGGGTGGTGTAAACACACCCAAAAAGAGGGTTTTCTAGGTGTAAACCGGGTTACACCTTTAGAATGCAATATGTTACAAGTGAGATACCTCCAAAAACGTGAAAAGCTCCTTAGGAACATGGTTGTAGCAGCAAGTTTCTGTTAGATATGAGAATGGTAAGGTTTTGAATGAAAAATAAAGACAAACACATGAAATAACCAAAATCGGGTGACATGAAGCTTACACTTGATGTAGGCTGCAGTTTGGAGAGTGTGGATGGAAAAGAATGGTGTGGAAATCCTTGGATAAGGCTGGAGAATCTCAAGAAAGGCTGGAGAAGGTCAAACTTGTAGGAGCTCTGCACCCAAGCGCACACAAACCTTTCCTTCTCGCGGTTTTTGGGCTTGGCTGATTGTGGGTTGTGGTGTTCTTTGAGTATGGCTGAGATAAAAGACGAAATTTGTGAGTGGGTGTGTGTGTTTCGGTTAGAGAATCCAAGAGGAGAGAGGGAGAGAAATGAGAGTGATGGTGTAGTGTTGGGTGTGAGTCTTGTATGTAATGAGAGTGGGTGGTAGGGGTGGTGGTGTTAAGTGGAGAAGAGAGGAGTGGGTTGGTGGGTTAGGGCGGCTGATTCTTGGCTTTTACTAGGGATATTTTGATTTAGTTTTCATTGTATAAATGTATTTATGTAGTGTAGTATTATTTGTAGTATGGGTAGTATTCTAGATGGTATAATTAGTTAGTTGATAAGTATTATGCATGACCATGCATTATTAACTGAAAATTAAGTGTGTAGGCACAGACGTAATTAAATTGTTTCATCCATAATTAAATTTTTCAAGGGTGACTAATAAACTTTCCCGGGACACTAAGATTTCCCTAACAAATGCTTGATCTAGCTAAAGACATTACAAAACACAAGTTGAAAGGGTCATACAAGGTGAGATGCGGCTGAAGATGTTCACCCACATCAACCAGATACGACCAAGTGGGTCTATCCGCATTAACCAATGCAGCTAAAGAGGTCTATCCGCATCACCCAATGCGAATGAAGAGGTCCATGTGCATTAACCAAATGCGAATGAGCCAAGAGGAAATGCGGCCAATTAAGACAAGAGTACCAAAACACATAGCATGTAGGAGAGAATAGTAACAATAGTAATAGTAATAAAATTAGTAGAATCAGAAAAGATGCAGGTTGATAAGGTAAGGATTATGACCTAGAGGTCAGTTTTTACATTCTCTCACCATTTAGGAAATTTCATCCCAAAATTTTAGCTTCGCTTAGAATTGGTACGGGTAGGTTCGAGGAGATGCGGGTAATTCTTCCTCATTTCATCTTCTCGCTCCCAAGTGAATTCTGGTCCTCACTTAGAATTCCATCTTACTTTGACCTTGGCTATGCGACTTCGTCTAAGTTTCATGACCAGTCGGTCAGTGATCTCTACGGGTTCTTCTACAAAGTTTAACTTATAGGTTACCCTTACTTCCCTCAATGGTATCTCTAAGGTTTTGTTCACTAAGCACTTTTTAAGGTTTGACACATGGAAGGTGTCATGTATGTAACTCAACTCCTGTGGCAGCTTTAACTTATATGCCACGATTCCAACTCTTGCCAGTATCTCGAATGGTCCAATGTATCTCGGGCTTAGTTTTCTTTTCTTTCCAAATCCCACAGTACATTTCCATGGTGTCACTTTCAATATCACCTTATCACCCTCTTGAAACTCTAAAGGTTTTCGCTTTTGGTCGGTGTATTTCTTTTGACGATCCCTAGCTGCTCTCAAGTGCTCCTTAATTTTGAATATATTTTCGGTGGTTTCCAACACTGTCAGGTCCCATTACTTGGCTGTCATTAATCTCATATCAATTCAATGGTGATCGGCATTCCTACCATATAGCGCCTTATACGGAGTTGCCTTTATACTTGCATGGTAACTATTATTATAGGAGAACTCTATCAAAGGAAGATGGTGTCCTAGTTCCCACCGTAGTCAATCACGCAAGCCCTTAGCATATCTTCTAGGGTCTGAATAGTTCTTTCACTTTGGCCATCAGTTTGTTGGTGGTATGCAGTGCTTAAGTCTAAACAAGCTCCTAATGCTTGCTGGAGTGATCTCCAGAAACGTGAAGTGAAACGGCTATCACAATCAGAGATGATTGAAAAAGGCACACCATGCCTAGTCACTATTCATCAATATACAACTGAGCCAGTTTCATTAGGTCGTAGTCTTCCCTAATCAGCAAGAACTGAGCAGATTTGGTCAACCTGTCCACTATTACCCAAATGGCGTCATGACCTCTAAAAGTTCTAGGTAGCTTTGTGAAATTCCATGGTGACGTTATCCTACTTGTACTCGGAATTTCAGGCTGTTGCAACGTCCCTGATGGTTTTTGGTTTTCAGCCTTCACCATGGCATACGTCAAACACTTGCTCACATAAATGGTGATGCATTTCTTGATCCCTGGCCACTAGAAAAGGGCCTTTAGATCATGGTATATCTTGTCACTTCCGGGGTGAACCAAGTACCTAGACTTGTGGGCTTCATCGAGAATCACCTCTCTAATTCCCCCATGCTTTGGTACCCACATTCACCGTTGACATTTATATATACCATCGTTATTCAGCTCAAATCTCTTCTCCATTCCTGTTAACATTTCCCCTGCTAACTTGTTCCTTTAGCGCCTCGCCTGTGCTTCTTTTAGTCTTGCGGTAAGGTCCGTGTACACACTCATTCTTCAGGCACATACGCGCAAAGGTTTCTCCCTATCTTTCCGACTCAAGGCATCAGCCACTACATTGGCCTTACTAGGATGGTAGCGTATTTCACATTCGTAGTTATTCAGCAACTCGACCATCTTTGTTGGCGCATGTTCAAACATCTATGATCCAGAATGTGCTGCAAACTCCTATGGTCAGTGTAAATAATGCACTTTGTGCCATAGAGATAATGCCTCCACATTTTGGGTGCAAACACCACGGCACCCAGTTCTAGAACATGCATTGTGTAGTTCTTCTCATGATTGTTTAATAGTCTTGATGCACAAGCAATGACTTTGTTGCGTTGCATTAGCACACATCCTAGTCCTTGGCGCAAAGCGTCAAAATAGACCATAAAATCCTCAATTTCTTCTAGGAGAGCGAGGATAGGTGCACTACACAACTTCTCCTTGAGTGTTTGGAATGCTTCATTATGCTCTCGTTCCCACACAAAGGTTGTGTTCTTCTTCGTTAGAGCGGTCAATGGTTGCACAATGTGCGAGAAGTCTTTGATAAATCTTCTATAGTACTCGGCCAATCCAAGAAATTGCCTTATCTCGGTAGGAGTTTCAGGAATTTTCCAGTCCTTAATCATCTCAATCTTAGAAGGGTAAACTTGAATCCCATTCTCATTTACCACATGCCCTAAAAATTAGATCTCTCCCATCTAGAATTCACATATAGAAGATTTGGCATATAATTGTTCATTTTTTAGCAGCTCAAGAATTAGTCTGAGGTGTTTCTCGTGCTCTCTTTTACTACTGGAGTAGATCAGGATGTGTCAATAAACACGATCACGAACTTGTCAAGATATGGGCGACATACACGGTTCATGAGATCCATAAACACCGCTGGTGCATTAGTCAGTCAAAAGGGCATGACTAGATACTCATAATGTCTGTATCTCATCCTGAAAGTTGTTTTGGGTATGTCTTCTTCCTTTATTTTCAGCTCATGGTATCCTAATCTTAAATCTATTTTAGAGAAGTGGTGAGCTCCCTTCAATGATCTAATAAGTCATCAATCCTTGGGAGAGGATAACAATTCTTTATTGTCAGCTTGTTTAGCTCCCAGTAATCAATGCACATCCGTAGGGTTCCATCCTTCTTCTTCTTCACAAATAAGACTGGTGCACCCCATGGAGAAACACTCGGTTGAATAAATCCTTTGTCAAGAAGTTCTTGGATCTGCAACATTAGTTCTTTCAACTTGGGAGGGCGAGTCGATATGGTGCCTTAGCTACTGGTGCAGCACCGGGCAGTAGGTCTATCTAAAACTCGACTTGTCGGTTCGGAGGGAGTCCTGGTAGGTCTTCAAGAAACACTTCTGGATATTCAGAAACTACTAAATATCCTCAATCTTCTTCCCCTCTTTGGCTTTCATTACGTAGACCATGAAAGCTGGGCGTCCCTTTTCGAGACTCTTGGTAGCTTTCAGATGGGATATCATAGAGCATAGTGTGTCACTTCCCTCACCACGAATCACTAATACTTTCCCGTCGCTCAATGGTATCCTAAGCAGGCGTTCTCACAGACAATTTCCACTCTATGCTTAGCCAACAAATCCATACCAACTACCATATCAAATCCTCCTAGCTTAATAGGCATGAGGTTAATCTTAAATGTGCTACCTTTTAGATTCATAGAATAATCCTTGATGACTTCATTAGTTTCTATAATGTTACCGTCGGCTAATTCTACGGTAAAGGGATTAGTCAGGTTACACGCACTCAAGTCAATCAAAGGCCTAAAAGTAGTAAAGAGAAAACTAGCAGCTGCTCTAGTATCAAAGAGTACGACAGCGGGTTCCTTGCACGCATCAGCTGTCCCATCACAAATGCCCGTCCCTTAGGCTTGTTAGGTCTTGCATTCTTGTCTCTTTCCATCTTGGGGCACTTGTTCCTCATATTCCCGGTCTCCACATTCATAACACAACTTACCCGGTGTGAATGTGCAATCCTTGATCAAGTGGCCGGTTCGCTTGCACCTGAAACAACGCATTGGGTTGCACTCCCCTTGATAGGGCAATTTGCACTTGCTGCAATAAGGGTTTGTGCCTACATACAACCTTCGTGCCCTTCCACCTTGATCGTCACGCCTCGTACCTTCACCTGCTTTCCTGCTTGACCCGCTGCTGCTACCCATCACCTTCTTGGCATCAACTCATTTTCTCTTTCTTTCTTCAGTTCCTCCTAGCTCTGTCCATCCAGCCCTAATCAGGTCATCAGTTAGGCTGCTAGTGAGATCCACCGCAGATTGTAGGGTGGTAGACCTGGAAGATCGGACCATCCCTCGAACCCTAGGATGTAACCCCACATGAATCGGGCTACACCTTTGACTTTTGGTGTCACTAGATAAGACACTAGTCTGGATAGGGTTAGGAACCGGTAGATGTGCTTGTGTAGTTTGGCCCTTTCATCTCTAGGCCTAAGAACTCTAATTCGAGTTTCTCCAGCTGCTTGATCGGACAGTACTTGTTGATCATCATTTCTCTGAACTCGGCCTAACTCATACGTCATGCAGCATTTCTTCCTCGGGGCTGAATGATGGTTTTCCACCATTCAAGCGCTGATCCCATTAGAGATTGGGAGGCGAATCGTACCATGTGCTCCATCTTGCACTCGCTTATGTCTAGTACCGCCTCGATGTTGTCCATCCAGCTGTAAGCTCGAAAGCACCCTCGGTGCCATAGAATCTTTGGGGTTGCAAGCCATAAACGTATTGTATGAGCACCCAGTCCAGATTCCATTGGTATCATCCCGGTGATCTTCCATAGTAGCATTGTCTCGATCCGTATTAATCTGTGCAATGATGGTGGGTATGGCGTTAGCGATTTGTTGTGCCATGATGTTTGCAATTCTTTCGTTACTTCTCAGTTTATTGCTTACTAGTGGGGTTGGTGGTTCATTTCCTTCTCGTCTAAGCTACTCGCGGGGGCCTCTGCCTCTTCCTCTCCTACCCACACTAGCTCCTCTTCATGGCAGCATTCTAAGTTCAAGGCAAGCAACTCGTTTTGCACCATATAATAGGTTTTGATTATCCTAACACATTGATTACCCTAAAGGTCACGCTAACAGTTGCACAAAATCATAGTATATGAACAACATGACATAATAAATAGTTTCATTAAGCATGGTTTTGGGGGTTCTTTCCCGAGCAACCGAATTGTTTCCCTCAAGCTTGTGGAGTTACATACTCCATATCAATTCACCCTACAAGGTTAGTATCAGATAGCAATAGTTTCTTTAGACAACCACAAGATCTCCATAATAGAGATTAGAATAAAATATATGTCATGGTTCACACCATGGAAGGTACCGTTACCCCGATAATAAATAATAATAATAGTATCAGTTAATAATAAAAATTGTTTCCTTCAACTGTCTCAGAGACACATAATCCCATTTTACACCAGGCCTTCACATCCACTTCTTTTTCAACTATCCTAGCCACCCTACATTCTTCTTTTTCTGCTCTTGCACCAACCGTTATACCCCATGTGAGGCCATCATTGCCTGAAACAGAGCAAAATTGTGTGGTCCGAGTGCCGTGCTGAATAGTCATCTCCTGATGACGAATGGTCCTCCAAATCTCGTCTAGTGCAGCATCGGAGGGACGTGCATCACTTGCCCGAAAACTAGACCAGGAGTAGTGGTCACCAGCCGGTACACTAGGGTTGTCATACATGCTGTGCCTAGGTGGCATGCAGTGCTCGTCACGCGTTTGGTGCCGAAGTGGGTCAATGCTTGTGGGGCCGACATCGGTCTCCTACCGGTGGTGTAACATCTCGTATATTTTGTTAACTAAAAGTTAACTTTGTTTTCTTGTAGGGACTAATTATGCTACTTATGAAACCTTATGGTTTATTCGTGCTTATTTCCTTGTTGTATGTAAATTGTTTATAACTATAATAATAATAATAATCCTAAAAATAAGACTAACACTTGTAATTATACAAGTAATTACAACATTCACTTTGTTAAACAAGTAAGGAGTTGTAAATATAATTAAAACTTAAAGCAATTAAGTTAACTGTTAAGATCAGTGATCTACGTTTGATTGATTAGGGAGTATAGCAGCGGAGAACAAACAATGAATTAGCAAATTCACAAGAACACAAAACATATTCGAAGTAAGAACAAACGATTATAGACAAAGAGAATTCTGCAAAATATATTTCATTCAATATTCGCTTTCGTGGTAACAGAATGTCACACATACAATTAGGTCAACATCTCTTATATAGGAGATGTGACGTCTACTGATGTCACTTGATAGTGACATCTAACAGAATTATTCAAACTACTGATAGTTAAACAATACTAAAGATGTCAAACAGCTGACATCTCCTTACAAAAATACTAAGTGTTAACTATCACTACAACTACTGAAAAGAAACTACTCAAACTACAACGACTGAAGAACATGCTCTTCAGTCGTTTTACAAATACTGAAATAAAAGGAAACTACTGAAAGGAAACCATCACAACAACTGAAGAATGCTTCTTCAGCTGTTGTAACAAACTCTGAAGGCTTCAGTACTTGTACTTGAACTTCAGCTGTTGTCATCAGCTGATGTCTTTAGTTGTTGTCTTCAGCTGATGTCTTCAGTTTTTATACTTCAGCAGTTGTTCTTCAGTACTTTAGACTTCAGCTGTGATCTTCAGACTTTGGTCTTCAGTTGTTGATCTTCAGTACTTTAGTTCTTCAGCTGTGATCTTCAGTACTTTAGTTCTTCAGCTGTTGAAGTCTTTAGTACTTGTACTTCAGCTGTTGCTCTTCAGACTTTATGAAACAGTTGATCAAGTCTTCAGCAGTTGTTGTGATGTCTGTGGGACTTAGAGGTTTTTCTGATCCGGCTCATTGGTTCTTTTGGTCCAACAAACTCCCCTTGAACCAATGCAGCCAAAACCTCTAAACTTATTGAAGATGTCCCACTTATTATGGCAGAATGATTGGTCTTTTTGTCTTCTAGATCAGCTCAGAAGTGACCCTTGTAAGCTCTGGCCTAGAAGTAGTCTCAATGATTTGATTGGCAAAGTATGAATGGGAACTCTGTCTTGGGGAATTGAACACAGAGCTGTTACCCCATTCATGAGATCTACTTCCCCACTATGAGTCTATA
The DNA here is from genome assembly GCA_025506515.1 of Flaveria trinervia. NCBI lineage: Eukaryota > Viridiplantae > Streptophyta > Magnoliopsida > Asterales > Asteraceae > Flaveria > Flaveria trinervia. The sequence continues at coordinate 1,843 of JACCIX010001198.1, read as the reverse complement.
TGACTCTCTTGTATAGGCCTCTAGGAAGGTAATTTGTTCCTCCATTGTCAGCTCTTCCGCACCTCCATCAAATAAAGATTCTGGCCCATAGTACTCAGATAGGTATTTGGCCTGTTTCCCATTCTTTAGCTCCACAGTTGTTATTATTCTATAAGCAAACTCATCAGGGTGATTACCCTCAAGGAACAACTGGAGCTTATTCTTCCTGACTTCTTCAAGCCTCTTATAAACTAACCCCTTTTTCACCATTTTATTTTCAAGCATCTTCTGTGGGGTTTGGTTAGCTTTATAAGCTTTCTTGAAGTCCTCTAGGATTTCCCAGGGTGATACTACAAAGACCAGGGAGATCACTTCACCTGGCCAATGTATCTCTGTGGAATGTTTTTCTTGTGAATCCTGTGAGACACCCTGGGATCAGGCCAAATCCTTACTCTCTCCTTTTGATATTGAAATGTATGCTTAAGAGTGTATAATCTGAGAGCTTGCTTCTTCATGTTGATGATAGAAGATGTGGCTGCATAAGCTTTGTCAACCCTCCTCAAACAATTCCTCATCGTGTTGTTTGTGAAGTCTTCTTCTTCTAGCTTCACTTTCACAATTTGTCTTTGGGTTTCAGGAGTAATTGTGGGGGAGTGACTTGTGGCCTTCGGCAACTGTATAACAGCTGAGAGTGGCAGCCTATCTTCATCTCATCTTCTCATCATCTTCTAGCCTCAATACCTTCTCTTCTTCTTCTGGGGTACATCATCGGCTATTGGTTTTGAGGGTGAGGGAGTTGGTTTGGTGGGTTGTGTTTTGGTGGTTTTGGGGTAAAGGGATTGTTTCAGTGGGTGGTTGTTTTGGTGGTTTTGGTGTGGGAATGTTGACAGGCTGTTCTAGCATTTTTGAGGTGAGTGTGGCTTAGATTGCTTGGCTAGTTCAGTCCTGCTCCCAGCACCCGCTTCATTCAAAGCTTCAATAACAAGCCCTTGGTGTATACTTCAGATGAACAGATCTTGGTGGTTATTACCAAGATGTTTGCCTTGGACCAAGCCTTGATTTCGATCAATGATCTGCCAAGATACTCCTCTATAAATCTGATCATGATCTCCAGCCTTTCTCTTTCTAACACATCATAACTTGCCCATCTAGATTGGATTTCTTCAATCTCTAATCTTCTGATTTCAGAGTCAAGTGTTCAGTGTCATGGCCTTGCCTAAACAAATGATCAATGATGTTATCCATTGATATGTTGTTCGGCATCAGCCTCTTTCACCATTAGCTCCAAGGCATTTTCTTTTCCTTCTCCTTCTCCTTTTCGGTCTCTCCAACCAACTCCTTCTCATTTACCACTTTGTTCTTTTTCTTTCTCTTTCTTCTCTGCACTCCTCTTCCTTTTTGCTTTCACTGACTGAATCTCCCCCTTTTTGGTTGCATTGGTTGCAAGGGTTTGATTGTCAGAAAGCTTTTGCTCACAACTTCCTCTATCAAGGGTTGTATAATTGAGGGAAGCCTCTCATCAAGGGTTTTGATCACTATATCAGTGAGTAGTTGGGGATGAGAGGTAAGGAGTTTTTGAAGATAGCAGCTATTGCTCAGGGGGGTTCTGTTCCTGAGAAATAGTGCCAGAAGCAGAGGCAGGTGGCTGAGAATTTGGGAGTGGCTCTGTGTTTAGGAGACCTTCAGATGAAGTTGCCATCTGGGGTTGAGAGGCAGATGGGTCTTGATCCTCAGAAGTTTTGGCAAGCAGCTCTTTGAGTCTGCTCCCCTCCTCTTCTAGGATGGTGTTTGGGCTAAAAACATCATAAAGAAGCCCAGGTCATCATCATGGGTACTGAATCACCTGACCTCCTGATAGAATCAG